>JANJGN010002281.1:0-2500 GCA_026770705.1 Isurus oxyrinchus
GGGGTCGGGGGGTGGGGTGGGGGGGTGAGGGTGAGGGGGTCGGGGTGTGGGTGAGGGGGTGGGGTGAGGGGTCGGGGTGGCGGTGGGGGGTGGGGTGAGGGGGTCGGGTGGGGTGAGAGGGTGGTGGGGGAGGGGGTGGTGAGGGGGTGTGGTGAGGGGTCGGGGGTGGGGTGAGGGGTGGGTGGGAGGGGTGGTGAGGGGGTGATGGGGGTGAGGGTGAGGGGGGTGAGGGGGAGTGGGGGTGGGTGGTGGGGGTGGGGGGTGGGGTGAGTGGGTCGGGGGTGGGGGTCAGGGGGTGGGGGGTGGGGGTGGGGGTGGGGGTTGGGGTGAGGGGGGTCGGGGGTGGGGGTGAGGGGGGTGAGGGGTCGGGGGTGGGGGTGGGGGGTGGGGTGAGGGGGTCGGGGGTGGGGGGGGTGAGGGGGTGGGGTGTGGGGGTGAGGGGGGTGGGGGTGAGGGGTCGGGGGTGGGGGTGAGAGGGTGGGGGGGGTGGGGGTGGGGTGAGGGGGGTGGGTGTGGGGGCTGGGGTGAGGTGTCGGGGGTGAGAGGGTGGGGTGAGGGGGTGAGGGGTGAGGGTGGGGGTGAGGGGTGAGGGTGGGGGTGAGGTGTCGGGGGGTGTGGTGAGAGGGTGGCAGTGAGGGTGGGGGTGAGGGGGTGGGGGTGGGGTCGGGGGTGGGGGTGGGGGGTGGGGTGAGGGGGTCAGGGGTGAGGGTGAGGGGGTGGGGGGTGGGGTGAGGGGGTCAGGGGTTGGGATGAGAGGGTGAGGGGTCGGGGGTGGGGGGTGGGGGTGGGGTGAGTGGGTCGGGGGTGGGGATGAGAGGGTGGTGGGGGGGGTGAGGGTGTCGGGGGTGGGGGTGGGGGGTGGGTGAGGGGGTCGGGGGTGGGGATGAGAGGGTGGTGGGGGGGGTGAGGTGTCGGGGGTGGGGGTGGGGGGGTGGGGTGAGGGGGTCGGGGGGTGGGGATGAGAGGGTGGTGGGAGGGGGGTTGTGCGATCTCTCCCCCGGGTCCCTCAGGGGGTCCCAGCGTTGATCCCTGCAACAACCCCCACCCCCCACCCCCACCACCCCCACCCCCCCCCACCTCCCCCACCTCCCCCTCCCACCCTCCCTCCTCCCCCACCTCCCCCACCTCCACCTCCCTCCCCCACCTCCCCCTCCCTCCCTCCCCCAACGGGAAAGCTGGGCGACCCGGGTCTGAACCTCCCAGCCGCCTGCGGGATCTTGCTGTGTGCCGGAAAAACACATCTCTCCCTCCGGCCCTGGCGGACCCCGGAACTCTCCGGAAGGGGGGGGGGGGGGGGGGTGGGGGGGTGGGGTGGGGGAAGGGGCTGTATGAGGGTCTCTCTCTCTCTCTGTGCAGAGGAGAAGATGATGCTCCAGCTGTGGCATCCTAACCTGCATCGCAGTGTTAGTCACGGCCAGCATCTGCAGCATTTTATACATCCGGTAAGTTGCACCCCCACCCCCACCCCACCCGTCTCACCCCCCATCCCCCCCCCACCTCACCCCCCAAACCCCAAACACCGCCTTTCACCCACGATGGAGGGGGGAGAGGGCCAGGGCGGCAGCTGCTGGCGGGGGGTTCACACGGTTATACGCCAACAGTGCCGGCTCTGTCACTAGCCGCGAACCCGCCCTCGAGGCCAGGCCCGGGAGCGGGTCTCCAGCGCCGTCTCTCAGCGAGCCACAGCGAGGGAGGTGTACGGGACTGAGGGTGGGAGGGTAGAGAGGTGGGGGGTGGGGGGGGGGCGGTGGGGAGGGGGAAGGCAGGGAGAGAGAGAGAGAGAGAGAGAGGGAGAAGGCGAGGGAGAGAGAAAGAGAGAGACAGAGAGAAAGAGAGAGAGGGGAGGGGAGGCAGAGAGAGAGAGGGATACAGAGAGACAGACGGAGACAGAGAGAGACAGAGGGCGGGGGACAGAGGGAGAGAGAGTGAGAGACAGAGAAAGAATGAGAGGCAGAGAGAGAGACAGAAAGAGAGACAGAGAGAGGAAGTCAGAGAGAGAGACAGAGAGAAACAGAGAGAGAGACAGAGACAGAGAGAGACAGAGAGAGAGACAGAGAGAGAGACAGAGAGAGAGAGAAACAGAGAGAGAGAGACAGAGACAGAGAGAGACAGAGAGAGAGAGACAGAGAGAGACAGAGAGAGAGAGAGACAGAGAGAGAGACAGAGACAGAGAGAGAGAGAGAGACAGAGAGAGAGAGAAAGAGAGAGAGAGAGACAGGAAGAGGAGACAGAGAGAGAGACTGAGAGAGAGAGAGAAACAGAGAGAGAGAGACAGAAACAGAGAGACAGACAGAGAGAGACTGAGACAGAGGACAGAGAGACAGAGAGACAGAGAGAGAGAGACAGAGAGACAGACAGAGAGAGACTGAGACAGAGACAGAGAGACAGAGAGAAAGAGAGAGAGAGACTGAGACAGAGACAGAGAGACAGAGAGACAGAGAGAGAGAGACAGAGACAGAGAGAGAGAGAAACAGAGGAAGAGAGAGTGAGAGACAGAGAA
>JANJGN010002281.1:10000-75000 GCA_026770705.1 Isurus oxyrinchus
TCTCTATCTCTCTCTCTGTCACTCTCTCAGTCAATCTGATTGACTTTCTCTCTCTCTCTGTCTCACGCTCTCCCTCTCTCTTTCTTGCTGGCCCTGTCTCGGTCTCTGTATTTGCCTCTTGCTGTCCCTCTCTCTCTCCCTCTCTCTCTTTCGCTCCCTTTCTCCGGCCCTCCTCTCTCTCCCTGATTCTGCCTTGATTTCTCATTCTGCCTACGGCCCGCTCTCTCTCTGTCCCATTCCCCACCAGGCAAGGCACACTCCTCAATCTTACAAACTCATTGACCGCAACATTAAACTGAGGGAGTGCAGCACTGTCGGAGGGAGATGTATATACTCTAGGATTTGAGCTCCATAATCCAGGCTGACACTCCCCCCCGGTGCCAGTACTGAGGGAGTGCTGCACTGTCGGAGGGAGATGGATATACTCTAGGATTTGAGTTCCATAATCCAGGCCGACACTCCCCCCGGTGCCAGTACTGAGGGAGTGCTGCACTGTCGGAGGGAGATGTATATACTCTAGGATTTGAGTTCCATAATCCAGGCTGACACCCACCCCCCCCCCGGTGCCAGTACTGAGGGAGTGCTGCACTGTCGGAGGGAGATGGATATACTCTAGGATTTGAACTCCATAATCCAGTCCGACACTCCCCCCGGTGCCAGTACTGAGGGAGTGCTGCACTGTCAGAGGGAGATGTATATACTCTAGGATTTGAGTTCCATAATCCAGGCCGACACTCCCCCCGGTGCCAGTACTGAGGGAGTGCTGCACTGTCAGAGGGTCAGTACTGAGGGAGTGACGCACTGTCGGAGGTAGAAATATATACTCTAGGATGTGATCGCTGTTACTTACGTTGCTCTCTTTTTTCCACAGCACTGAGGTGTGTTCAGGCCTTCAGTGGCTGATGTTGGATTTCAGCAACAGGAACATGGTTGGGATATTGTACAGGGTGGACTGAATCATAAACTCCATGGCATTCCTTGTGTACAGTGAAATAAAATGATTGGAATATATTTAATCTTTCCCTTGATGTTCTGTGTTGTTTTTGTATGAGGATTGAGTTCCTGGCATTGCGTAGAAACTCGTGAGGTGCTCTGCTTCAGTACAAACATTCATATAGCACCTTTAGCCTGAGATGCTTCATGGGAGTGAACGTCCAACACAGTCCGATCCCCAGCCACGTGAGGGGATATTAGGGACAGGAGACTGAAAACTCGGTTAAAGAGGGAGGTTTTAGTGAGCTTCTTAAAGGAGTGAGAGAGGCAGAGAGAGAGAGGGAGAGGGAGAAAGAGACAGAAAGAGATAGAGGGATGTAGGGAAAAAGAGGGAGACAGAGAGAGAGATAGAGTGAGGCATTGAGAGACAGAGAGAGAGAAAGAGACAGAGACAGATAGAGATAGAGAGAGAAGGGAGAGACAGAGATAGAGGGAGACAGATAGAGACAGAGGGAGAGCGAGAGAGTGACAGGCAGAAAGAGAGAAACAGAGAGAAAGAGAAAGATTGAGAGTGATGAAGAGAGAGAGAGAGACGATGAGAGGCAGAGAGAGAGAGAATGAAAGAATGAGACAGAGAGACATAGAGACAGACAGAGAGAGAGAGACCTAGATGCAGAGATGAAGATGGAGAGATTGAGACAGAGAGATGAAGAGGGGCAGTTCGAGATGGAAATAGGTAGAGAATGAGGCAGACAGTGAGATGGAGAGAGGTAGGTGGAGCAATTGAGATGGAGAGATGGAAATGGAAAGAGGGATAGAGAAAGAGATGAAGAGGTGTAGACAGAGAGATTGAGACGTAGAGATGGGGAGAGAGAGAGAGTGAGAGACAGAGATGGAGAGATGTAGATGGAGAGATTGAGACACAGAAATGGAGACGGGGAGAGTGAGAGAGAGACAGAGATGGAGAGATGTAGATGGAGCGACTGACAGAAATGGAGATGGGGAGAGAGAGAGAGATAGAGATATAGAAAGAGAAATGTAGATGGAGAGATTGAGATGGGGAGAGAGAGAGAGAGAGACAGGTATGGAGGAGGAGAGATGAAGACGGAGAGAATGAGATAGAGAGAGACAGATATGGATATGGACAGAGGGAGGGAGATAAATACAGCGAGATGGAGATGGAGAGGGGGAGGGAGATGCAGACAGAGAGGTGGAGAGAGGGAGGGAGATACAGAAAGAGAGGTGGAGATGGAGAGAGGGAGGGAGATGCAGACAGAGAGGTGGAGAGAGGGAGGGAGATACAGAAAGAGAGGTGGAGATGGAGAGAGGGAGGGAGATGCAGACAGAGAGGTGGAGATGGAGAGAGGGAGGGAGATGCAGACAGGGACGTGGAGATGGAGAGAGGGAGGGAGATGCAGACAGAGAGTGGAGATGGAGAGAGGGAGGGAGATGCAGACAGAGAGATGGAGATGGAGAGAGGGAGGGAGATGCAGACAGAGAGGTGGAGATGGAGAGAGGGAGGGAGATGCAGACAGAGAGGTGGAGATGGAGAGAGGGAGGGAGATGCAGACAGAGAGGTGGAGATGGAGAGGGTGAGGGAGATGCAGACAGAGAGATGGAGATGGAGAGAGCGAGGGAGATGCAGACAGAGAGGTGGAGATGGAGAGAGGGAGGGAGATGCAGACAGGGACGTGGAGACGGAGAGTGGGAGGGAGATGCAGACAGGGACGCGGACTGGTCATTTCCTGGCTGAAGCTGGGGGTGGGGGGAGCTGGGGGTATGTGTAATATCCCCCGTAGCCCATGGAGCTGTGTGTCACCATCAGGATTGTGAGGTCACACTCAGTCACACCCCCCCACCCAAATCCCCTTTGGCCGGGTCACGTCGCAGGCCATGAGGCCCCTTTCGAATGAAACCCTCCACAATTTTCTCAAAGGCTTTCATCAGCAACTCCGCGACCAGGAGCAGCAGAGATATCAGCAGGGGCACCGGGACTGAGGGCTGGCACCCCGGATGTCTCGATGCCTCCCAGGGTTCACCCACCTTTACTGACTCTGTCACTCTGCTTATTCCTCTCGAACATGGACCACCTGGGTGAGACTGACAGAGCAACAAGTCCAGCAGCCCTGCCCAGCGCCTTCCCTACGCCTCCCCTCGAGTGAGGTGGGGTGCTTTTAAGAGTTTAAAGGCGCTCCACACCATTCAACCCACCCGTTGTGTCCTAAACAGGACTGAGGGAGTGCTGCACTGTCGGAGAGAGATGTATATACTCTAGGATTTGAGCTCCATAATCCAGGCTGACACTCCTCCCAGGGACAGTACTGAGGGAGTGCTGCACTGTCAGAGGGAGATGTATATACTCTAGGATTTGAGCTCCATAATCCAGGCCGACACTCCCCCCGGTGCCAGTACTGAGGGAGTGCTGCACTGTCAGAGGGAGATGTATATACTCTAGGATTTGAGCTCCATAATCTAGGCCGACATTCCCCCCGGTGCCAGTACTGAGGGAGTGCTGCACTGTCAGAGGGAGATGTATATACTCTAGGATTTGAGCTCCATAATCCAGGCCGACACTCCCCCCGGTGCCAGTACTGAGGGAGTGCTGCACTGTCGGAGGGAGATGTATATACTCTAGGATTTGAGCTCCATAATCCAGGCCGACACTCCCCCCGGTGCCAGTACTGAGGGAGTGCTGCACTGTCGGAGGGAGATGTATATACTCTAGGATTTGAGCTCCATAATCCAGGCTGACTCTCCCCCCGATGCCAGTACTGAGGGAGTGCTGCACTGTCGGAGGGAGATGTATATACTCTAGGATTTGAGCTCCATAATCCAGGCCGACACTCCGCCCCGGTGCCAGTACTGAGGGAGTGCTGCACTGTCGGAGGGAGATGTATATACTCTAGGATTTGACCTCCATAATCCAGGCTGACACTCCGCCCCGGTGCCAGTACTGAGGGAGTGCTGCACTGTCAGAGGGAGATGTATATACTCTAGGATTTGAGCTCCATAATCCAGGCCGGCACTCCCCCCCAGGTGCCAGTACTGCGGGAGTGCTGCACTGTCGGAGGTGCCGTCTTTCTGGATCAGGGCCTCCCCTGCCGCTGCAGGATGAAGATTGAGTTGGGGGTCGGAGATGCGCTCCGCTCCCAGCGCTGTTTTCTGACATCACATTTCATTCCTGTGCTGCCCCCACTCACAGTCCCCAGTGATGAGCCTTCACGGCCAGTGTCTGTGCAGATTAGGAAGGGGTCGACTGTGGTGGTGGAACTGGGTGAGAGTCCCCCATCTCAGAAGGTGCAGTAGACAGGGAGTCAGAGTGTCCGTAGTCTGGGCCTCAAGAATTGATAGGAGAGGTTTTCTGCTGCTGATCACTGACCTCAACTCGTGTGGGAGGCTGAGAGAGAGCGGGAGAGAGTGATTGCCAGAAAGATTGAGAGGCAGGGGCAGGGAGAGAGTGAGAGAGAGAGAGAGAGAGACAGGGAGAGAGACAGACTGAGAGCCAGATAGGCAGAAAAAGGGAGAGGAGAGGGTGAGAGTGACAAAGAGGCAGCAACAGACAGAAAACGACATAGACACAGGGAGAGAAAGAGCAAAAGAGAGTGGAGAAAGAGGGAGAGCAAGAGGGAGGATGAGCAGGAATGTGAGAGAGTTGTTCAGTGGGAGTGAACGGGAAGGGGTTTGGGTCCATTGGGATTGTGTACAGTGGGAGTGAACGGGAAGGGGTTTGGGTCCATTGGGATTGTGTACAGTGGGAGTGAACGGGAAGGGGTTTGGGTCCATTGGGATTGTGTACAGTGGGAGTGAACGGGAAGGGGTTTGGGTCCATTGGGATTGTGTACAGTGGGAGTGAACGGGAAGGGGTTTAGGATTGGGATTGTGTACAGTGGGAGTGAACGGGAAGGGGTTTGGGATTGGGATTGTGTACAGTGGGAGTGAACGGGAAGGGGTTTGGGTCCATTGGGATTGTGTACAGTGGGAGTGAACGGGAAGGGGTTTGGGATTGGGATTGTGTACAGAGGGAGTGAAGGGGAAGGGGTTTGGGTCCATTGGGATTGTGTACAGTGGGAGTGAACGGGAAGGGGTTTGGGATTGGGATTGTGTTCAGTGGGAGTCAATGGGAAGGGGTTTGGGATTGGGATTGTGTACAGTGGGAGTGAACGGGAAGGGGTTTGGGATTGGGATTGTGTACAGTGGGAGTGAACGGGAAGGGGTTTGGGATTGGGATTGTGTATAGTGGGAGTGAACGGGAAGGGGTTTGAGTCCATTGGGATTGTGTACAGTGGGAGTGAACGGGAAGGGGTTTGGGTCCATTGGGATTGTGTACAGTGGGAGTGAACGGGAAGGAGTTTGGGATTGGGATTGTGTACAGTGGGAGTGAACAGGAAGGGGTTTGGGATTGGGATTGTGTACAGTGGGAGTGAACGGGAAGGGGTTTGGGATTGGGATTGTGTACATTGGGAGTGAACGGGAAGGGGTTTGGGATTGGGATTGTGTACAGTGCGAGTGAACGGGAAGGGGTTTCGGATTGGGATTGTGTACAGTGGGAGAGAACAGGAAGGGGTTTGGGTCCATTGGGATTGTGTACAGTGGGAGTGAACAGGAAGGGGTTTGGGATTGGGATTGTGTACAGTGGGAGTGAACGGGAAGGGGTTTGGGATTGGGATTGTGTATATTGGGAGTGAACGGGAAGGGGTTTGGGATTGGGATTGTGTACAGTGGGAGTGAATGGGAATGTGTTTGGGATTAGGATTGTGTACAGTGGGAGTGAATGGGAAGGGGTTTGGGTCCATTGGGATTGTGTACAGTGGGAGTGAACGGGAAGGGTTTGGGATTGGGATTGTGTAAATTGGGAGTGAACGGGAAGGGGTTTGGGTCCATTGGGATTGTGTACAGTGGGAGTGAACGGGAAGGGGTTTGGGTCCATTGGGATTGTGTACAGTGGGAGTGAACGGGAAGGGGTTTGGAATTGGGATTGTGTACAGTGGGAGTGAACGGGAAGGGGTTTGGGATTGGGATTGTGTACAGTGGGAGTGAACGGGAAGGGGTTTGGGATTGGGATTGTGTACAGTGGGAGTGAATGGGAAGGGGTTTGGGTCCATTGGGAGTGTGTACTGTGGGAGTGAACGGGAAGGGGATTGGGATTGGGATTGTGTACAGTGGGAGTGAACGGGAAGGGGTTTGGGTCCATTGGGATTGTGTACAGTGGGAGTGAACGGGAAGGGGTTTGGGTCCATTGGGATTGTGTACAGTGGGAGTGAATGGGAAGGGGTTTGGGATTGGGATTGTGTACAGTGGGAGTGAACGGGAAGGGGTTTGTGTCCTTTGGGATTGTGTACAGTGGGAGTGAACGGGAAGGGATTGGGATTGGGATTGTGTACAGTGGGAGTGAACGGGAAGGGGTTTGGGATTGGGATTGTGTACAGTGGGAGTGAACGGGAAGGGGTTTGGGATTGGGATTGTGTACATTGGGAGTGAACGGGAAGGGGTTTGGGTCCATTGGGATTGTGTACAGTGGGAGTGAACGGGAAGGGGTTGGGTCCATTGGGATTGTGTACAGTGGGAGTGAACGGGAAGGGGTTTGGGTCCATTGTGATTGTGTACAGTGGGAGTGAATGGGAAGGGGTTTGGGTCCATTGGGATTGTGTACAGTTGGAGTGAATGGTAAGGGGTTTGGGATTGGGATTGTGTACATTGGGAGTGAACGGTAAGGGGTTTGGGTCCATTGGGATTGTGTACAGTGGGAGTGAACGGGAAGGGGTTTGGGTCCATTGGGATTGTGTACAGTGGGAGTGAACGGGAAGGGGTTTGGGTCCATTGGGATTGTGTACAGTGGGAGTGAACGGGAAGGGGTTTGGGATTGGGATTGTGTACAGTGGGAGTGAATGGGAAGGGGTTTGGGTCCATTGGGATTGTGTACAGTGGGAGTGAACAGGAAGGGGTTTGGGATTGGGATTGTGTACAGTGGGAGGGAATGGGAAGGGGTTTGGGTCCATTGGGATTGTGTACAGTGGGAGTGAATGGGAAGGGGTTTGGGATTGGGATTGTGTACAGTGGGAGTGAACAGGAAAGGGTTTGGGTCCATTGGGATTGTGTACAGTGGGAGTGAACGGGAAGGGGTTTGGGTCCATTGGGATTGTGTACAGTGGGAGAGAACGGGAAGGGGTTTGGGATTGGGATTGTGTACAGTGGGAGTGAACAGGAAGGGGTTTGGGATTGGGATTGTGTACAGTGTGAGTGAATGGGAAGGGGTTTGGGAATGGGATTGTGTACAGTGGGAGTGAACGGGAAAGGGTTTGGGTCCATTGGGATTGTCTACAGTGGGAGTGAAGGGGAAGGGGTTTGGGTCCATTGGGATTGTGTACAGTGGGAGTGAACAGGAAGGGGTTTGGGATTGGGATTGTGTACAGTGGGAGTGAATGGGAAGGGGTTTGGGTCCATTGGGATTGTGTACAGTGGGAGTGAATGGGAAGGGGTTTGGGATTGGGATTGTGTACAGTGGGAGTGAACAGGAAGGGGTTTGGGATTGGGATTGTGTACAGTGGGAGTGAACGGGAAGGGATTTGGGATTGGGATTGTGTACATTGGGAGTGAACGGGAAGGGGTTTGGGATTGGGATTGTGTACAGTGCGAGTGAACGGGAAGGGGTTTCGGATTGGGATTGTGTACTCTGGGAGAGAACAGGAAGGGGTTTGGGTCCATTGGGATTGTGTACAGTGGGAGTGAACAGGAAGGGGTTTGGGATTGGGATTGTGTACAGTGGGAGTGAACGGGAAGGGGTTTGGGATTGGGATTGTGTATATTGGGAGTGAACGGGAAGGGGTTTGGGATTGGGATTGTGTACAGTGGGAGTGAATGGGAATGTGTTTGGGATTAGGATTGTGTACAGTGGGAGTGAATGGGAAGGGGTTTGGGTCCATTGGGATTGTGTACAGTGGGAGTGAATGGGAATGTGTTTGGGATTAGGATTGTGTACAGTGGGAGTGAACGGGAAGGGGTTTGGGTCCATTGGGATTGTGTACAGTGGGAGTGAACGGGAAGGGGTTTAGGATTGGGATTGTGTACAGTGGGAGTGAACGGGAAGGGGTTTGGGATTGGGATTGTGTACAGTGGGAGTGAACGGGAAGGGGTTTGGGTCCATTGGGATTGTGTACAGTGGGAGAGAACGGGAAGGGGTTTGGGATTGGGATTGTGTACAGAGGGAGTGAAGGGGAAGGGGTTTGGGTCCATTGGGATTGTGTACAGTGGGAGTGAACGGGATGGGGTTTGGGATTGGGATTGTGTTCAGTGGGAGTCAATGGGAAGGGGTTTGGGATTGGGATTGTGTACAGTGGGAGTGAACGGGAAGGGGTTTGGGATTGGGATTGTGTACAGTGGGAGTGAACGGGAAGGGGTTTGGGATTGGGATTGTGTACAGTGGGAGTGAATGGGAAGGGGTTTGGGTCCATTGGGATTGTGTACAGTGGGAGTGAACAGGAAGGGGTTTGGGATTGGGATTGTGTACAGTGGGAGGGAATGGGAAGGGGTTTGGGTCCATTGGGATTGTGTACAGTGGGAGTGAATGGGAAGGGGTTTGGGATTGGGATTGTGTACAGTGGGAGTGAACAGGAAAGGGTTTGGGTCCATTGGGATTGTGTACAGTGGGAATGAACGGGAAGGGGTTTGGGTCCATTGGGATTGTGTACAGTGGGAGAGAACGGGAAGGGGTTTGGGATTGGGATTGTGTACAGTGGGAGTGAACAGGAAGGGGTTTGGGATTGGGATTGTGTACAGTGTGAGTGAATGGGAAGGGGTTTGGGAATGGGATTGTGTACAGTGGGAGTGAACGGGAAAGGGTTTGGGTCCATTGGGATTGTCTACAGTGGGAGTGAAGGGGAAGGGGTTTGGGTCCATTGGGATTGTGTACAGTGGGAGTGAACAGGAAGGGGTTTGGGATTGGGATTGTGTACAGTGGGAGTGAATGGGAAGGGGTTTGGGTCCATTGGGATTGTGTACAGTGGGAGTGAATGGGAAGGGGTTTGGGATTGGGATTGTGTACAGTGGGAGTGAACAGGAAGGGGTTTGGGATTGGGATTGTGTACAGTGGGAGTGAACGGGAAGGGATTTGGGATTGGGATTGTGTACATTGGGAGTGAACGGGAAGGGGTTTGGGATTGGGATTGTGTACAGTGCGAGTGAACGGGAAGGGGTTTCGGATTGGGATTGTGTACTCTGGGAGAGAACAGGAAGGGGTTTGGGTCCATTGGGATTGTGTACAGTGGGAGTGAACAGGAAGGGGTTTGGGATTGGGATTGTGTACAGTGGGAGTGAACGGGAAGGGGTTTGGGATTGGGATTGTGTATATTGGGAGTGAACGGGAAGGGGTTTGGGATTGGGATTGTGTACAGTGGGAGTGAATGGGAATGTGTTTGGGATTAGGATTGTGTACAGTGGGAGTGAATGGGAAGGGGTTTGGGTCCATTGGGATTGTGTACAGTGGGAGTGAACGGGAAGGGGTTTGGGATTGGGATTGTGTACATTGGGAGTGAACGGGAAGGGGTTTGGGATTGGGATTGTGTACAGTGCGAGTGAACGGGAAGGGGTTTCGGATTGGGATTGTGTACAGTGGGAGAGAACAGGAAGGGGTTTGGGTCCATTGGGATTGTGTACAGTGGGAGTGAACAGGAAGGGGTTTGGGATTGGGATTGTGTACAGTGGGAGTGAACGGGAAGGGGTTTGGGATTGGGATTGTGTATATTGGGAGTGAACGGGAAGGGGTTTGGGATTGGGATTGTGTACAGTGGGAGTGAATGGGAATGTGCTTGGGATTAGGATTGTGTACAGTGGGAGTGAATGGGAAGGGGTTTGGGTCCATTGGGATTGTGTACAGTGGGAGTGAATGGGAAGGGTTTGGGATTGGGATTGTGTAAATTGGGAGTGAACGGGAAGGGGTTTGGGTCCATTGGGATTGTGTACAGTGGGAGTGAACGGGAAGGGGTTTGGGTCCATTGGGATTGTGTACAGTGGGAGTGAACGGGAAGGGGTTTGGGATTGGGATTGTGTACAGTGGGAGTGAACGGGAAGGGGTTTGGGATTGGGATTGTGTACAGTGGGAGTGAACGGGAAGGGGTTTGGGATTGGGATTGTGTACAGTGGGAGTGAATGGGAAGGGGTTTGGGTCCATTGGGAGTGTGTACTGTGGGAGTGAACGGGAAGGGGATTGGGATTGGGATTGTGTACAGTGGGAGTGAACGGGAAGGGGTTTGGGTCCGTTGGGATTGTGTACAGTGGGAGTGAATGGAAAGGGGTTTGGGATTGGGATTGTTTACAGTGGGAGTGAACGGGAAGGGGTTTGTGTCCTTTGGGATTGTGTACAGTGGGAGTGAACGGGAAGGGATTGGGATTGGGATTGTGTACAGTGGGAGTGAACGGGAAGGGGTTTGGGATTGGGATTGTGTACAGTGGGAGTGAACGGGAAGGGGTTTGGGATTGGGATTGTGTACAGTGGGAGTGAACGGGAAGGGGTTTGGGTCCATTGGGATTGTGTACAGTGGGAGTGAACGGGAAGGGGTTTGGGTCCATTGGGATTGTGTACAGTGGGAGTGAACGGGAAGGGGTTTGGGTCCATTGTGATTGTGTACAGTGGGAGTGAATGGGAAGGGGTTTGGGTCCATTGGGATTGTGTACAGTTGGAGTGAATGGTAAGGGGTTTGGGATTGGGATTGTGTACATTGGGAGTGAACGGTAAGGGGTTTGGGTCCATTGGGATTGTGTACAGTGGGAGTGAACGGGAAGGGGTTTGGGTCCATTGGGATTGTGTACAGTGGGAGTGAACGGGAAGGGGTTTGGGTCCATTGGGATTGTGTACAGTGGGAGTGAACGGGAAGGGGTTTGGGATTGGGATTGTGTACAGTGGGAGTGAATGGGAAGGGGTTTGGGTCCATTGGGATTGTGTACAGTGGGAGTGAACAGGAAGGGGTTTGGGATTGGGATTGTGTACAGTGGGAGTGAATGGGAAGGGGTTTGGGTCCATTGGGATTGTGTACAGTGGGAGTGAATGGGAAGGGGTTTGGGATTGGGATTGTGTACAGTGGGAGTGAACAGGAAAGGGTTTGGGTCCATTGGGATTGTGTACAGTGGGAGTGAACGGGAAGGGGTTTGGGTCCATTGGGATTGTGTACAGTGGGAGAGAACGGGAAGGGGTTTGGGATTGGGATTGTGGACAGTGGGAGTGAACAGGAAGGGGTTTGGGATTGGGATTGTGTACAGTGTGAGTGAATGGGAAGGGGTTTGGGAATGGGATTGTGTACAGTGGGAGTGAACAGGAAAGGGTTTGGGTCCATTGGGATTGTCTACAGTGGGAGTGAAGGGGAAGGGGTTTGGGTCCATTGGGATTGTGTACAGTGGGAGTGAACAGGAAGGGGTTTGGGATTGGGATTGTGTACAGGGGGAGTGAATGGGAAGGGGTTTG
Source organism: Isurus oxyrinchus (assembly GCA_026770705.1). Classification (NCBI taxonomy): domain Eukaryota; kingdom Metazoa; phylum Chordata; class Chondrichthyes; order Lamniformes; family Lamnidae; genus Isurus; species Isurus oxyrinchus. Next base: position 21,384 of record JANJGN010002281.1, read on the forward strand.
GGTCCATTGGGATTGTGTACAGTGGGAGTGAATGGGAAGGGGTTTGGGATTGGGATTGTGTACAGTGAGAGTGAACGGGAAGGGGTTTGGGTCCATTGGGGTTGTGTACAGTGGGAGTGAATGGGAAGGGGTTTGGGATTGGGATTGTGTACAGTGGGAGTGAACGGGAAGGGGTTTGGGTCCATTGGGATTGTGTCCAGTGAGAGTGAACGGGAAGGGGTTTGGGTCCATTGGGATTGTGTACAGTGGGAGTGAACAGGAAGAGGTTTGGGATTGGGATTGTGTACAGTGGGAGTGAACGGGAAGGGGTTTGGGTCCATTGGGATTGTGTACAGTGGGAGTGAACAGGAAGGGGTTTGGGATTGGGATTGTGTACAGTGGGAGTGAACAGGAAGAGGTTTGGGATTGGGATTGTGTACAGTGGGAGTGAACGGGAAGGGGTTTGGGATTGGGATTGTGTACAGTGGGAGGGAACGGGAAGGGGTTTGGGATTGGGATTGTGTACAGTGGGAGGGAACGGGAAGGGGTTTGGGATTGGGATTGTGTACAGTGGGAGGGAACGGGAAGGGGTTTGGGATTGGGATTGTGTACAGTGGGAGGGAACGGGAAGGGGTTTGGGACTGGGATTGTGTACAGTAGGAGTGAACGGGAAGGGGTTTGGGATTGGGATTGTGTACAGTGGGAGTGAACAGGAAGGGGTTTGGGTCCATTGGGATTGTGTACAGTAGGAGTGAACAGGAAGGGGTTTGGGATTGGGATTGTGTACAGTGGGAGGGAACGGGAAGGGGTTTGGGACTGGGATTGTGTACAGTAGGAGTGAACGGGAAGGGGTTTGGGATTGGGATTGTGTACTGTGGGAGCGAATGTGGACCCTCTGAACTCTCAGTGACATTCCCAGCTGCTGCCAATGCTGGGTTTGACCTCCATGGATATTAACACGTCAATTTTTGATTGGTTGACAGGATATGTGCGGGCCAATGTGTTGAAGGATTTCTTCAAACCCATGAGTGAGTATAACTCTGCCCTCCCTAAATTTCTTGAGTCTCTGATGAATTTTTGACTGTTTTTGCCTCAACGTAAGGAACACGGGGGCTGGGACAATATTAAATAAGGGGTACAACTCTAAAGGGGGTGCAGGGGCAGAGGGAGCTGGGGGTATATGTGTGTAAATCAAAGGAAGTGGCAGGAGAGGGTGAGAGAGCGGGTAATAAAGCAGACAGTATTCTGGGCTTTATTAATAGAGGCAGAGAGTACAAGAGCAGGGAGGGTGTGTTGAGCTGGTATGAGACACAGGGTGAGAGAGAGTGGGTAATAAAGCAGACAGTATCCTGGGCTTTATTAATAGGGACAGAGAGTACAAGAGCAGGGAGGGTGTGTTGAGCTGGTATAAGACACAGGGTGAGAGAGAGCGGGTAATAAAGCAGACAGTATCCTGGGGATTATTAATAGGGACAGAGAGTACAAGAGCAGGGAGGGTGTGTTGAGCTGGTATAAGACACAGGGTGAGAGAGCGGGTAATAAAGCAGACAGTATCCTGGGCTTTATTAATAGGGACAGAGAGTACAAGAGCAGGGAGGGTGTGGTGAGCTGGTATAAGACACAGGGTGAGAGAGTGGGTAATAAAGCAGACAGTATCCTGGGCTTTATTAATAGAGACAGAGAGTACAAGAGCAGGGAGGGTGTGTTGAGCTGGTATAAGACACAGACTGAGAGAGAGCGGGTAATAAAGCAGACAGTATCCTGGGGTTTATTAATAGGGACAGAGAGTACAAGAGCAGGGAGGGTGTGTTGAGCTGGTATAAGACACAGACTGAGAGAGAGCGGGTAATAAAGCAGACAGTATCCTGTGCTTTATTAATAGGGACAGAGAGTACAAGAGCAGGGAGGGTGTGTTGAGCTGGTATAAGACACAGGGTGAGAGAGAGCGGGTAATAAAGCAGACAGTATCCTGGTCTTTATTAATAGGGACAGAGAGTACAAGAGCAGGGAGGGTGTGTTGAGCTGGTATAAGACACAGGGTGAGAGAGAGCGGGTAATAAAGCAGACAGTATCCTGGGCGTTATTAATAGGGACAGAGAGTACAAGAGCAGGGAGGGTGTGTTGAGCTGGTATAAGACACAGACTGAGAGAGAGCGGGTAATAAAGCAGACAGTATCCTGGGCTTTATTAATAGGGGCAGAGAGTACAAGAGCAGGGAGGGTGTGTTGAGCTGGTATAAGACACAGGGTGAGAGAGCGGGTAATAAAGCAGACAGTATCCTGGGCTTTATTAATAGGGGCAGAGAGTACAAGAGCAGGGAGGGTGTGTTGAGCTGGTATAAGACACAGGGTGAGAGAGCGGGTAATAAAGCAGACAGTATCCTGGGTTTATTAATAGGGGCAGAGAGTACAAGAGCAGGGAGGGTGTGTTGAGCTGGTATAAGACACAGGGTGAGAGAGAGCGGGTAATAAAGCAGACAGTATCCTGGGCTTTATTAATAGGGGCAGAGAGTACAAGAGCAGGGAGAGTGTGTTGAGCTGGTATAAGACACAGACTGAGAGAGAGCGGGTAATAAAGCAGACAGTATCCTGGGATTTATTAATAGGGACAGAGAGTACAAGAGCAGGGAGGGTGTGTTGAGCTGGTATAAGACACAGGGTGAGAGAGTGGGTAATAAAGCAGACAGTATCCTGGGGTTTATTAATAGGGACAGAGAGTACAAGAGCAGGGAGGGTGTGTTGAGCTGGTATAAGACACAGACTGAGAGAGAGCGGGTAATAAAGCAGACAGTATCCTGGGCTTTATTAATAGGGACAGAGAGTACAAGAGCAGGGAGGGTGTGTTGAGCTGGTATAAGACACAGGGTGAGAGAGAGTGGGTAATAAAGCAGACAGTATCCTGGGCTTTATTAATAGGGGCAGAGAGTACAAGAGCAGGGAGAGTGTGTTGAGCTGGTATAAGACACAGACTGAGAGAGAGCGGGTAATAAAGCAGACAGTATCCTGGGCTTTATTAATAGGGACAGAGAGTACAAGAGCAGGGAGGGTGTGTTGAGCTGGTATAAGACACAGACTGAGAGAGAGCGGGTAATAAAGCAGACAGTATCCTGGGATTTATTAATAGGGACAGAGAGTACAAGAGCAGGGAGGGTGTGTTGAGCTGGTATAAGACACAGGGTGAGAGAGTGGGTAATAAAGCAGACAGTATCCTGGGGTTTATTAATAGGGACAGAGAGTACAAGAGCAGGGAGGGTGTGTTGAGCTGGTATAAGACACAGACTGAGAGAGAGCGGGTAATAAAGCAGACAGTATCCTGGGCTTTATTAATAGGGACAGAGAGTACAAGAGCAGGGAGGGTGTGTTGAGCTGGTATAAGACACAGGGTGAGAGAGAGTGGGTAATAAAGCAGACAGTATCCTGGGCTTTATTAATAGGGGCAGAGAGTACAAGAGCAGGGAGAGTGTGTTGAGCTGGTATAAGACACAGACTGAGAGAGAGCGGGTAATAAAGCAGACAGTATCCTGGGCTTTATTAATAGGGACAGAGAGTACAAGAGCAGGGAGGGTGTGTTGTGCTGGTATAAGACACAGACTGAGAGAGAGCGGGTAATAAAGCAGACAGTATCCTGGGGTTTATTAATAGGGACAGAGAGTACAAGAGCAGGGAGGGTGTGTTGAGCTGGTATAAGACACAGACTGAGAGAGAGCGGGTAATAAAGCAGACAGTATCCTGGGCTTTATTAATAGGGACAGAGAGTACAAGAGCAGGGAGGGTGTGTTGTGCTGGTATAAGACACAGACTGAGAGAGAGCGGGTAATAAAGCAGACAGTATCCTGGGGTTTATTAATAGGGACAGAGAGTACAAGAGCAGGGAGGGTGTGTTGAGCTGGTATAAGACACAGACTGAGAGAGAGCGGGTAATAAAGCAGACAGTATCCTGGGGTTTATTAATAGGGACAGAGAGTACAAGAGCAGGGAGGGTGTGTTGAGCTGGTATAAGACACAGACTGAGAGAGAGCGGGTAATAAAGCAGACAGTATCCTGGGTTTATTAATAGGGACAGAGAGTACAAGAGCAGGGAGGGTGTGTTGAGCTGGTATAAGACACAGGGTGAGAGAGAGTGGGTAATAAAGCAGACAGTATCCTGGGCTTTATTAATAGGGACAGAGAGTACAAGAGCAGGGAGGGTGTGTTGAGTTGGTATAAGACACAGACTGAGAGAGAGCGGGTAATAAAGCAGACAGTATCCTGGGATTTATTAATAGGGACAGAGAGTACAAGAGCAGGGAGGGTGTGTTGAGCTGGTATAAGACACAGGGTGAGAGAGCGGGTAATAAAGCAGACAGTATCCTGGGCTTTATTAATAGGGGCAGAGAGTACAAGAGCAGGGAGGGTGTGTTGAGCTGGTATAAGACACAGACTGAGAGAGAGTGGGTAATAAAGCAGACAGTATCCTGGGCTTTATTAATAGGGACAGAGAGTACAAGAGCAGGGAGGGTGTGTTGAGCTGGTATAAGACACAGGGTGAGAGAGTGGGTAATAAAGCAGACAGTATCCTGGGCTTTATTAATAGGGACAGAGAGTACAAGAGCAGGGAGGGTGTGTTGAGCTGGTATAAGACACAGGGTGAGAGAGCGGGTAATAAAGCAGACAGCATCCTGGGGTTTATTAATAGGGACAGAGAGTACAAGAGCAGGGAGGGTGTGTTGAGCTGGTATAAGACACAGGTTCAGCCTCAGCTGGAGTGTTGTGTCCCTTTGCGGTGCCAGCATTTCAGGAAGGAGGTCGCGATTCGGGACAGAGGAAAGTGAGGAGGAGATTCCCCAGACAGGTTCCCCTGAGTGGAAGGAGGTGGGGACGAGGGACTTCAGTCCACGCGGAGAAAAACTGGGAAGACCTGGGGACTCGTACTCCTTGGAGTGGAGGAGGTAAACGGGGAGATCAAATCGAGGCGTTCGGAATCAGGAAGAGTCTGCGAAGGGGTCAATGAGGGGAAACAAAGGATCAGGAGGAGGGCCATTCAGCCCCTTCTAGAACCTGTTACACAGGAACAGGAGGAGGGCCATTCAGCCCCTTCTCGAACCTGTTACACAGGAACAGGAGGAGGTCCATTCAGCCCCTTCTCGAGCCTGTTACACAGGAACAGGAGGTTCCCATTCAGCCCCTTCTCGAGCCTGTTACACAGGAACAGGAGGAGGCCCATTCAGCCCCTTCTCGAGTCTGTTACACAGGAACAGGAGGAGGACCATTCAGCCCCTTCTCGAGCCTGTTACACAGGAACAGGAGGAGGCCCATTCAGCCCCTTCTCGAGCCTGTTACACAGGAACAGGAGGAGGCCCATTCAGCCCCTTCTCGAGCCTGTTACACAGGAACAGGAGGAGGGCCATTCAGCCCCTTCTCGAGCCTGTTACACAGGAACAGGAGGAGGTCCATTCAGCCCCTTCTCGAGCCTGTTACACAGGAACAGGAGGAGGCCCATTCAGCCCCTTCTCGAGCCTGTTACACAGGAACAGGAGGAGGCCCATTCAGCCCCTTCTCGAGCCTGTTACACAGGAACAGGAGGAGGCCCATTCAGCCCCTGCTCGAGCCTGTTACACAGGAACAGGAGGATCCCATTCAGCCCCTTCTCGAGCCTGTTACACAGGAACAGGAGGATCCCATTCAGCCCCTTCTCGAGTCTGTTACACAGGAACAGGAGGAGGCCCATTCAGCCCCTTCTCGAGCCTGTTACACAGGAACATGAGGAGCCCATTCAGCCCCTTCTCGAGCCTGTTACACAGGAACAGGAGGAGGTCCATTCAGCCCCTTCTCGAGCCTGTTACACAGGAACAGGAGGATCCCATTCAGCCCCTTCTCGAGGCTGTTACACAGGAACAGGAGGAGGTCCATTCAGCCCCTTCTCGAGCCTGTTACACAGGAACAGGAGGAGGCCCATTCAGCCCCCTTCTCGAGCCTGTTACACAGGAACAGGAGGAGGTCCATTCAGCCCCTTCTCGAGCCTGTTACACAGGAACAGGAGGAGGCCCATTCAGCCCCTTCTCGAGCCTGTTACACAGGAACAGGAGGAGGCCCATTCAGCCCCTGCTCGAGCCTGTTACACAGGAACAGGAGGATCCCATTCAGCCCCTTCTCGAGCCTGTTACACAGGAACAGGAGGATCCCATTCAGCCCCTTCTCGAGTCTGTTACACAGGAACAGGAGGAGGCCCATTCAGCCCCTTCTCGAGCCTGTTACACAGGAACAGGAGGATCCCATTCAGCCCCTTCTCGAGCCTGTTACACAGGAACAGGAGGAGGCCCATTCAGCCCCTTCTCGAACCTGTTACACAGGAACAGGAGGAGGTCCATTCAGCCCCTTCTCGAGCCTGTTACACAGCAACAGGAGGAGGCCCATTCAGCCCCTTCTCGAGCCTGTTACACAGGAACAGGAGGAGGTCCATTCAGCCCCTTCTCGAGCCTGTTACACAGGAACAGGAGGATCCCATTCAGCCCCTTCTCGAGCCTGTTACACAGGAACAGGAGGATCCCATTCAGCCCCTTCTCGAGCCTGTCACACAGGAACAGGAGGAGCCCATTCAGTCCCTTCTCGAGTCTGTTACACAGGAACAGGAGGAGGCCCATTCAGCCCCTGCTCGAGCCTGTTACACAGGAACAGGAGGATCCCATTCAGCCCCTTCTCGAGCCTGTTACACAGGAACAGGAGGATCCCATTCAGCCCCTTCTCGAGCCTGTTACACAGGAACAGGAGGAGGCCCATTCAGCCCCTGCTCGAGCCTGTTACACAGGAACAGGAGGATCCCATTCAGCCCCTTCTCGAGCCTGTTACACAGGAACAGGAGGATCCCATTCAGCCCCTTCTCGAGCCTGTTACACAGGAACAGGAGGATCCCATTCAGCCCCTTCTCGAGCCTGTTACACAGGAACAGGAGGATCCCATTCAGCCCCTTCTCGAGCCTGTTACACAGGAACAGGAGGAGGCCCATTCAGCCCCTTCTCGAGCCTGTTACACAGGAACAGGAGGAGGCCCATTCTGCCCCTTCTCGAGTCTGTTACACAGGAACAGGAGGAGGCCCATTCAGCCCCTTCTCGAGCCTGTTACACAGGAACAGGAGGAGGCCCATTCTGCCCCTTCTCGAGCCTGTTACACAGGAACAGGAGGATCCCATTCAGCCCCTTCTCGAGCCTGTTACACAGGAACAGGAGGAGGCCCATTCAGCCCCTTCTCGAGCCTGTTACACAGGAACAGGAGGAGGTCCATTCAGCCCCTTCTCGAGCCTGTTACACAGGAACAGGAGGATCCCATTCAGACCCTTCTCGAGCCTGTTACACAGGAACAGGAGGAGGAGGCCATTCAGCCCCTTCTCGAGCCTGTTACACAGGAACAGGAGGAGGCCATTCAGCCCCTCGAGCCTGTCACACAGGAACAGGAGGATCCCATTCAGCCCCTTCTCGAGCCTGTTACACAGGAACAGGAGGAGGCCCATTCAGCCCCTCGAGCCTGTCACACAGGAACAGGAGGATCCCATTCAGCCCCTTCTCGAGCCTGTTACACAGGAACAGGAGGAGGCCCATTCAGCCCCTTCTCGAGCCTGTTACACAGGAACAGGAGGAACCCATTCAGACCCTCGAGCCTGTTACACAGGAACAGGAGGAGGCCCATTCAGCCCCTTCTCGAGCCTGTTACACAGGAACAGGAGGATCCCATTCAGCCCCTTCTCGAGCCTGTTACACAGGAACAGGAGGAGGACCATTCAGCCCCTTCTCGAGCCTGTTACACAGCAACAGGAGGAGGCCATTCAGCCCCTTCTCGAGCCTGTTACACAGGAACAGGAGGATCCCATTCAGCACCTTCTCGAGCCTGTTACACAGGAACAGGAGGAGGCCCATTCAGCCCCTTCTCGAGCCTGTTACACAGGAACAGGAGGAGGCCCATTCAGCCCCTTCTCGAGCCTGTTACACAGGAACAGGAGGAGGCCCATTCAGCCCCTTCTCGAGCCTGTTACACAGGAACAGGAGGAGGGCCGTTCAGCCCCTTCTCGAGCCTGTTACACAGGAACAGGAGGAGGCCCATTCAGCCCCTTCTCGAGCCTGTTACACAGGAACAGGAGGAGGCCCATTCAGCCCCTTCTCGAGCCTGTTACACAGGAACAGGAGGAGGCCCCATTCAGCCCCTTCTCGAGCCTGTTACACAGGAACAGGAGGATCCCATTCAGCCCCTTCTCGAGCCTGTTACACAGGAACAGGAGGAGGTCCATTCAGCCCCTTCTCGAGCCTGTTACACAGGAACAGGAGGATCCCATTCAGCCCCTTCTCGAGCCTGTTACACAGGAACAGGAGGAGGTCCATTCAGCCCCTTCTCGAGCCTGTTACACAGGAACAGGAGGAGGTCCATTCAGCCCCTTCTCGAGCCTGTTACACAGGAACAGGAGGAGGTCCATTCAGCCCCTTCTCGAGCCTGTTACACAGGAACAGGAGGATCCCATTCAGCCCCTTCTCGAGCCTGTTACACAGGAACAGGAGGAGGCCCATTCAGCCCCTTCTCGAGCCTGTTACACAGGAACAGGAGGAGGCCCATTCAGCCCCTTCTCGAGCCTGTTACACAGGAACAGGAGGATCCCATTCAGCCCCTTCTCAAGCCTGTTACACAGGAACAGGAGGAGGCCCATTCGGCCCCTCGAGCCTGTTACACAGGAACAGGAGGAGGCCCATTCAGCCCCTTCTCGAGCCTGTTACACAGGAACAGGAGGAGCCCATTCAGGCCCTTCTCGAGCCTGTTACACAGGAACAGGAGGAGGTCCATTCAGCCCCTTCTCGAGCCTGTTACACAGGAACAGGAGGAGGCCCATTCAGCCCCTTCTCGAGCCTGTTACACAGGAACAGGAGGATCCCATTCAGCCCCTCGAGCCTGTTACACAGGAACAGGAGGAGGTCCATTCAGCCCCTTCTCGAGCCTGTTACACAGGAACAGGAGGAGGTCCATTCAGCCCCTTCTCGAGCCTGTTACACAGGAACAGGAGGATCCCATTCAGCCCCTTCTCGAGCCTGTTACACAGGAACAGGAGGATCCCATTCAGCCCCTTCTCGAGCCTGTTACACAGGAACAGGAGGAGGTCCATTCAGCCCCTTCTCGAGCCTGTTACACAGGAACAGGAGGAGGCCCATTCAGCCCCTCCTCGAGCCTGTTACACAGGAACAGGAGGAGGCCCATTCAGCCCCTTCTCGAGCCTGTTACACTGGAACAGGAGGAGGTCCATTCAGCCCCTTCTCGAGCCTGTTACACAGGAACAGGAGGAGGCCCATTCAGCCCCTCCTCGAGCCTGTTACACAGGAACAGGAGGAGGCCCATTCTGCACCTCGAGCCTGTTACACAGGAACAGGAGGAGGTCCATTCAGCCCCTTCTCGAGCCTGTTACACAGGAACAGGAGGAGGCCATTAAGCCCCTTCTCGAGCCTGTTACACAGGAACAGGAGGAGGCCATTAAGCCCCTTCTCGAGCCTGTTACACAGGAACAGGAGGAGGCCATTAAGCCCCTTCTCGACCCTGTTACACAGGAACAGGAGGAGGCCCATTCAGCCCCTTCTCGAGCCTGTTACACAGGAACAGGGGGATGAGAATTGTAGAGGCTGTAGGAGGTTACAGAGATAGGGAGGGAGGGGGTGAGGGAGGGATTTGAACAGGAGGATGAGAATTGTAGGGGCTGGAGGAGGTTACAGAGATAGGGAGGGAGGGGGTGAGGGAGGGATTTGAACAGGAAGATGGGAATTGTAGGGGCTGGAGGAGGTTACAGAGATAGGGAGGGAGGGGTTGAGGGAGGGATTTGAACAGGAGGATGAGAATTGCAGGGGTTGGAGGAGTTTACAGAGATAGGGAGGGAGGGGATGAGGGAGGGATTTGAACAGGAGGATGAGAATTGTAGGGGCTGGAGGAGGTTACAGAGATAGGGAGGGAGGTGGTGAGGGAGGGATTTGAACAGGAGGATGGGAATTGTAGGGGCTGGAGGAGGTTACAGAGATAGGGAGGGAGGGGGGTGAGGGAGGGATTTGAACAGGAGGATGAGAATTGTAGGGGCTGGAGGAGGTTACAGAGATAGGGAGGGAGGGGGTGAGGGAGGGATTTGAACAGGAGGATGAGAATTGTAGGGGCTGGAGGAGGTTACAGAGATGGGGAGGGAGGGGTTGAGGGAGGGATTTGAACAGGAGGATGAGAATTGCAGGGGTTAGAGGAGGTTACAGAGATAGGGAGGGAGGGGGGTGAGGGAGGGATTTGAACAGGAGGGTGAGAATTTGAATATTGAGACGTTGCTGGACCGGAGGTCAGTGTAGGGTCAGAAAGCTTGGGGACGGGGGTGAGTGGTGTGTTGGGGTGGGGTGTGAATAGGAGTTGGTGTGGTGTGGGATGTGATGGAATGGGGTGGGGTGAGGTGCGGTGTGAATGGGATGTGGTGAGTGGACTGATGGGATGTGAATGGGGAGGTCTTGTGGGGTGGGTTGGGGTGTGGTTTTAATGGGTGTGTGTGTGAGGTGGGGTATGTACGGGGAAGGGTTGTGGGATGGGTTGGGGTGAGGTGTGAACGGTGAGGGGGTGATGGGTGGGGTGGGATGTTAACGATGATGGAGTGTGCGATGTGTTGGGGTCGGCTGTATATAGTGAGGAGGTGTCACCTAGTTTGTGCATGGGTGTGAACAGGAGGGGGTGAAGGGTGGGTTGAGGTGGGGTGTGAATGGGAGCAGTGGGTGTGAATAGTGAGGTGGTGTGGGTTGGGTTGGGGTGTGAATGGTGAGGGTGGTTGGGGCGGGTTTGGGTGCAGTGTGAATGGTAAGGGGGTAAGAGGTGGGTTGGGGTGGGATATGTACGGGGTGGGTTGGGGTGGAGTATATACGGGGAGGGGGTGAGGAGTGGGTTTGGGTGGGGTATGAACGGTGAGGGGTTGTGGGATGGGATGGGTTGGGGTGTGAATGGTGAAAGGATATGGGGTGGGTTGGGGTGGGGTGTGAACGGTGAGTGGGTGTGGGGTGGGTTGGGGTGGGGTGTGCACGGTGAGTGGGTGTGGGGTGGGTTGGGGTGGGGTGTGAACGGTGAGTGGGTGTGGGGTGGGTTGGGGTGGGTTGTGTATGGTGAGGGGGTGTGGGGTGGGTTGGGGTGCGGTGTGAATGGTGAGGGTGTATGGGGTGGGTTGGGGTGGGGTGTGAACGGTGAGTGGGTATGGGGTGGGTTGGGGTGGGGTGTGAACGATGAGGGGGTATGGGGTGGGTTGGGGTTGGGGTATGAATGGTGAGGGGGTATGGGGTGGGTTGGGGTGGGGTGTGAACAGTGAGTGGGTATGGGGTGGGTAGTGGTGGAGAGTGAACGGTGGGGTGTGAACACTGAGTGGGTATGGGGTGGGTAGTGGTGGAGAGTGAACGGTGAGTGGTTATGGTCTGGGTTGGGGTGGGTTGTGGATGGTGAGGGGGTGTGGGGTGTGTTTTGGTGGGGTGTAGACGGTGAGTGGGTAAGGGGTGGGTTGGGGTTGGGGTTGGAGTATGAACGGTGAGGGGGTATGGGTGGGTTGGGGTGGGGTGTGAATGGTGAGTGGGTATGGGGTGGGTTGGGGCGGGGTATGTACACAGAGTGGGTAAGGGGTGGGTTGGGGTGGGGTGTGAACGGTGAGTGGGTAAGGGGTGGGTTGGGGTGGGGTGTGTACGGTGAGTGGGTATGGGGTGGGTTGGGGTGGGGTGTGAATGGTGAGTGGGTATGGGGTGGGTTGGGGTGGGGTGTGAATGGTGAAAGGATATGGGTGGGTTGGGGTGGGGTGTGAATGGTGAGTGGGTGTGGGGTGGGTTGGGGTGGGGTGTGAACAGTGAGGGGGTAAGGGGTGGGTTGGGGTGGGGTGTGAACGGTGAGTGGGTATGGGGTGGGTTGGGGTGGGGTGTGTACGGTGAGTGGGTAAGGGGTGGGTTGGGGTGGGGTGTGTACGGTGAGTGGGTATGGGGTGGGTTGGGGTGGGGTGTGAATGGTGAGTGGGTATGGGGTGGGTTGGGGTGGGGTGTGAATGGTGAAAGGATATGGGTGGGTTGGGGTGGGGTGTGAATGGTGAGTGGGTGTGGGGTGGGTTGGGGTGGGGTGTGAACAGTGAGGGGGTAAGGGGTGGGTTGGGGTGGGGTGTGAACGGTGAGTGGGTATGGGGTGGGTTGGGGTGGGGTGTGAATGGTGAAAGGATATGGGTGGGTTGGGGTGGGGTGTGAATGGTGAGTGGGTGTGGGGTGGGTTGGGGTGGGGTGTGAACAGTGAGGGGGTAAGGGGTGGGTTGGGGTGGGGTGTGAACGGTGAGTGGGTATGGGGTGGGTTGGGGTGGGGTGTGTACGGTGAGTGGGTATGGGGTGGGTTGGGGTGGGGTGTGAACGGTGAGTGGGTGTGGGGTGGGTTGGGGTAGGGTGTGAATGGTGAGGGGGTATGGGGTGGGTTGGGGGTGGGTAATGAACGGTGAGTGGGTAAGGGGTGGGTTGGGGTGGGGTGTGCACGGTGAGTGGGTAAGGGGTGGGTTGGGGGTGGGGTGTGAACGGTGAGTGGGTATGGGGTGGGTTGGGGTGGGGTGTGAACGGTGAGTGGGTGTGGGGTGGGTTGGGGTGGGGTGTGAACGGTGAGTGGGTAAGGGGTGGGTTGGGGTGGGGGTGTGAACGGTGAGTGGGTGTGGGGTGGGTTGGGGTAGGGTGTGAATGGTGAGGGGGTATGGGGTGGGTTGGGGGTGGGTAATGAACGGTGAGTGGGTAAGGGGTGGGTTGGGGTGGGGTGTGCACGGTGAGTGGGTATGGGGTGGGTTGGGGGTGGGGTGTGAACGGTGAGTGGGTATGGGGTGGGTTGGGGGTGGGGTGTGAACGGTGAGTGGGTATGGGGTGGGTTGGGGTGGGGTGTGAATGGTGAGGGGGTATGGGGTGGGTTGGGGGTGGGTAATGAACGGTGAGTGGGTAAGGGGTGGGTTGGGGTGGGGTGTGCACGGTGAGTGGGTAAGGGGTGGGTTGGGGGTGCGGTGTGCACGGTGAGTGGGTAAGGGGTGGGTTGGGGTGGGGTGTGCACGGTGAGTGGGTGTGGGGTGGGTTGGGGTGGGGTGTGCACGGTGAGTGGGTAAGGGGTGGGTTGGGGTGGGGTGTGCACGGTGAGTGGGTAAGGGGTGGGTTGGGGTGGGCTGTGAATGGTGAGGGTGTATGGGGTGGTTAGGGGTGCGGTGTGCACGGTGAGTGGGTAAGGGGTGGGTTGGGGGTGGGGTGTGAACGGTGAGTGGGTAAGGGGTGGGTTGGGGTGGGGTGTGTACGGTGAGTGGGTGTGGGGTGGGTTGGGGTGGGCTGTGAATGGTGAGGGTGTATGGGGTGGTTAGGGGTGCGGTGTGCACGGTGAGTGGGTAAGGGGTGGGTTGGGGTGGGGTGTGCACGGTGAGTGGGTAAGGTGTGGGTTGGGGTGGGGTGTGCACGGTGAGTGGGTATGGGGTGGTTAGGGGTGGGGTGTGCATGGTGAGAGGGTAAGGGGTGGGTTGGGGTGGGGTGTGCACGATGAGTGGGTAAGGGGTGGGTTGGGGTGGGGTGTGCACGGTGAGTGGGTAAGGGGTGGGTTGGGGTGGGGTGTGCACGGTGAGTGGGTAAGGGGTGGGTTGGGGTGGGGTGTGCACGGTGAGTGGGTAAGGTGTGGGTTGGGGTGGGGTGTGAACGGTGAGAGGGTAAGGGGTGGGTTGGGGTGGGGTGTGAATGGTGAGTGGGTAAGGGGTGGGTTGGGGTGGGGTGTGCACGGTGAGTGGGTAAGGGGTGGGTTGGGGTGGGGTGTGAACGGTGAGAGGGTAAGGGGTGGGTTGGGGTGGGGTGTGCACGGTGAGTGGGTAAGGGGTGGGTTGGGGTGGGGTGTGCACGGTGAGTGAGTAAGGGGTGGGTTGGGGTGGGGTGTGAACGGTGAGTGGGTAAGGTGTGGGTTGGGGTGGGGGTGTGAACGGTGAGAGGGTAAGGGGTGGGTTGGGGTGGGGTGTGCACGGTGAGTGGGTAAGGGGTGGGTTGGGGTGGGGTGTGCACGGTGAGTGAGTAAGGGGTGGGTTGGGGTGGGGTGTGAACGGTGAGTGGGTATGGGGTGGTTAGGGGTGGGGTGTGCATGGTGAGAGGGTAAGGGGTGGGTTGGGGTGGGGTGTGCACGGTGAGTGGGTAAGGGGTGGGTTGGGGTGGGGTGTGCACGGTGAGTGGGTAAGGGGTGGGTTGGGGTGGGGTGTGCACGGTGAGTGGGTAAGGGGTGGGTTGGGGTGGGGTGTTTACGGTGAGTGGGTATGGGGTGGGTTGGGGTGGGCTGTGAATGGTGATGGTGTATGGGGTGGTTAGGGGTGCGGTGTGCACGGTGAGTGGGTAAGGGGTGGGTTGGGGTGGGGTGTTTACGGTGAGTGGGTAAGGGGTGGGTTGGGTGGGGTGTGCACGGCGAGTGGGTAAGGGGTGGGTTGGGGTGGGGTGTGCACGGTGAGTGGGTGGGTAAGGTGTGGGTTGGGGTGGGGTGTGCACGGTGAGAGGGTAAGGGGTGGGTTGGGGTGGGCTGTGAATGGTGATGGTGTATGGGGTGGTGAGGGGTGGGGTATGCACGGTAAATGAGTATGGGTTGGGTTGGGGCAGTGTTTGTACACGGAGAGGGTTTGGGCTCGGGGTCTCTAGCGGGTACGATGTCGCTCCGACTTCCTGATTGCCCCTTTCTGCCCCTCCAGCCTGTGGAGCTGCCAACCCCTCCATGCTCTGTGGGAAGGCTGATATTCGGCCTGGGGAGACAGCTTGTCGCCACCTCTCCTGCTGCTTCGCAAACTCCACGTGTTACAAGAAGGTGATCAACCGTAAGTATCTGCCAGTCTCACCCCCAAACCTCGCTGGATCAGTGTCTGTCACCCGCCCACGGGGTGTGGGCGTCTCTGGCCGGGCCCAGCGTTTACTGCCCATCCCTAATTGCCCATTCAGAAGGTGGGGGTGAGCCGCCTGCTTCAACCGCTGAAGTCCCTGTGGTGTAGGTACACCCACGGCTCTGTTTGGGAGGGAGTTCCAGGATTTTGTCCCGGGTGGTGTAGGTACACCCACGGCGCTGTTAAGGAGGGAGTTCCAGGATTTTGTCCGTGTGGTGAAGGTACACCCACGGCTCTGTTCGGGAGGGAGTTCCAGGATTTTGTCCCGGGTGGTGTAGGTACACCCACGGCGCTGTTAAGGAGGGAGTTCCAGGATTTTGTCCGTGTGGTGAAGGTACACCCACGGCGCTGTCAGGGAGGGAGTTCCAGGATTTTGTCCGTGTGGTGTAGGTACACCCACGGCGCTGTTAGGGAGGGAGTTCCAGGATTTTGTCCCGTGTGGTGTAGGTACACCCACGGCGCTGTTAGGGAGGGAGTTCCAGGATGTTGTCCGTGTGGTGTAGGTACACCCACGGCGCTGTTAGGGAGGGAGTTCCAGGATTTTGTCTGTGTGGTGTAGGTACACCCACGGCGCTGTTAGGGAGGGAGTTCCAGGATTTTGTCCCTGTGGTGTAGGTACACCCACGGCGATGTTAGGGAGGGAGTTCCAGGATTTTGTCCCTGTGGTGTAGGTACACCCACGGCGCTGTTAGGGAGGGAGTTCCAGGATTTTGTCCCTGTGGTGTAGGTACACCCACGGCGCTGTTAGGGAGGGAGTTCCAGGATTTTGTTCCTGTGGTGTAGGTACACCCACGGCGCTGTTAGGGAGGGAGTTCCAGGATTTTGTCCCTGTGGTGTAGGTACACCCACGGCGCTGTTAGGGAGGGAGTTCCAGGATTTTGACCCTGTGGTGTAGGTACACCCACAGTGCTGTTAGGGAGGGAGTTCCAGGATTTTGTCTGTGTGGTGTCGGTACACCCACGGCACTGTTAGGGAGGGAGTTCCAGGATTTTGTCCATGTGGTGTAGATAGGGTGGGAGGGGGCGAGGGAGGGATTTGAACTGGAGGATGAGAATTGTAGGGGCTGGAGGAGGTTATAGAGATAGGGAGGGAGGGGGTGAGGGAGGGATTTGTACAGGAGGATGAGAATTGTAGGGGCTGGAGGAGGTTACAGAGATAGGGAGGGAGGGTGTGAGGGAGGGATTTGTACAGGAGGATGAGGACTGTAGGGGCTGGAGGAGGTTACGGGGATAGGGAGGGAGGGAGGGATTTGTACAGGAGGATGAGGACTGTAGGGGCTGGAGGAGGTTACGGGGATAGGGAGGGAGGGAGGGATTTGTACAGGAGGATGAGGACTGTAGGGGCTGGAGGAGGTTACAGAGATAGGGAGGGAGGGAGGGGGTGAGGGAGGGATTTGTACAGGAGGATGAGGACTGTAGGGGCTGGAGGAGGTGACGGGGATAGGGAGGGAGGGAGGGATTTGTACAGGAGGATGAGGTTTATAGGGGCTGGAGGAGGTTACAGGGATAGGGAGGGAGGGATTTGTACAGGAGGATGAGGACTGTAGGGGCTGGAGGAGGTGACGGGGATAGGGAGGGAGGGAGGGATTTGTACAGGAGGATGAGGACTGCAGGGGTGTTGGAGGGGGAGAGTGGGACGCTGTTATCTGGGAGGAGAGGCGGGTGTCTGGTGACTCTCCAGCCTCTCCTCATGCTGCTGCCTCTCTCTCCTGACAGGGAATCGGATGATCTTGAACTACGGGATACTCATCTCTCTCCTGCTCCTGCTGGCTGGGATCATCGGCACCATATGCTACATTAGGTAGGTGACCAGGCCCAGCGACACTGCTGAGCGATGGGAGGCTCTTCCTAAACACGACCCAACCAACGACCCCTCCCCCCCCCACTCCCCCCCCAGTCAACTCTCCACCAAGGAGCTCCTCCTTCGGTCACTCAACTCGAGAGTGTACCACCCTCAGTCAGCCTGGACCCTCCATCTCTACGTTCCAGCTCTCGAAAGGACTTGGGTGTCTCTGCACCCGTCTGATCCTCTCGGTGAGTCATCGCAAACTGTAACCATCAAACACTCCCAGGACAGGTGAAACAGGGTTTAGATACAGAGTAAATCTCCCTCTACACTGTCCCCATCAAACACTCCCAGGACAGGTACAGCACGGGGTTAGATACAGAGTAAATCTCCCTCTACACTGTCCCCATCAAACACTCCCAGGACAGGTACAGCACGGGGTTAGATACAGAGTAAAGCTCCCTCTACACTGTCCCCATCAAACACTCCCAGGACAGGTACAGCACGGGGTTAGATACAGAGCTAATCTTCATCTACACGGTCCACATCAAACACTCCCAGGACAGGTACAGCACGGTGTTAGATACAGAGTAAAGCTCCCTCTACACCGTCCCCATCAAATACTCCCAGGACAGGTACAGCACGGGGTTAGATACAGAGTAAAGCTCCCTCTACACTGTCCCCATGAAACACTCCCAGGACAGGTACAGCACGGGGTTAGTTACAGAGTAAAGCTCCCTCTACACCGTCCCCATCAAACCCTCCCAGGACAGGTACAGCACGGGGTTAGATACAGAGTAAATCTCCCTCTACACTGTCCCCATCAAACACTCCCAGGACAGGTACAGCACGGGGTTAGATACAGAGTAAAGCTCCCTCTACACTGTCCCCATCAAACACTCCCAGGACAGGTACAGCACGGGGTTAGATATAGAGTAAATCTCCCTCTACACTGTCCCCATCAGACACTCCCAGTTCAGGTACAGCACGGGGTTAGATACAGAGTAAATCTCCCTCTACACTGTCCCCATCAAACACTCCCAGGACAGCTAAAGCACGGGGTGAGATACCGAGTAAATCTCCCTCTACACTGTCCTCATCAAACACTCCCAGGACAGGTACAGCACGGGGTTAGATGCAGAGTAAAGCTCCCTCTACACCGTCCCCCTCAAACATTCCCAGGACAGGTACAGCACGGGGTTAGATACAGAGTAAAGCTCCCTCTACACTGTCCCCATCAAACACTCCCAGGACAGGTACAGCACGGGGTTAGTTACAGAGTAACGCTCCCTCTACACTGTCCCCATCAAACACTCCCAGGACAGGTACAGCATGGGGTTAGATACAGAGTAAATCTCCCTCTACACTGTCACCATCAAACACTCCCAGAACAGGTACAGCACGGGGTTAGATACAGAGTAAAGCTCCCTCTACACTGTCCCCATCAAACACTCCCAGGACAGGTACAGCACGGGGTTAGATACAGAGTAAAGCTCTCTCTACACTGTCCCCATCAAACACTCCCAGGACAGGTACAGCACGGGGTTAGATACAGAGTAAATCTCTCTCTACACTGTCCCCATCAGACACTCCCAGTTCAGGTACAGCACGGGGTTAGATACAGAGTAAATCTCCCTCTACACTGTCCCCATCAAACACTCCCAGGACAGGTACAGCACGGGGTTAGATACAGAGTAAATCTCCCTCTACACTGTCCCCATCAAACACTCCCAGGACAGCTAAAGCACGGGGTGAGATACCGAGTAAATCTCCCTCTACACTGTCCTCATCAAACACTCCCAGGACAGGTACAGCACGGGGTTAGATGCAGAGTAAAGCTCCCTCTACACCGTCCCCCTCAAACATTCCCAGGACAGGTACAGCACGGGGTTAGATACAGAGTAAAGCTCCCTCTACACTGTCCCCATCAAACACTCCCAGGACAGGTACAGCATGGGGTTAGATACAGAGTAAATCTCCCTCTACACTGTCCCCATCAAACACTCCCAGGACAGGTACAGCACGGGGTTAGTTACAGAGTAAAGCTCCCTCTACACCGTCCCCATCAAACCCTCCCAGGACAGGTACAGCACGGGGTTAGATACAGAGTAAAGCTCCCTCTACACTGTCCCCATCAAACACTCCCAGGACAGGTACAGCACGGGGTTAGATACAGAGTAAATCTCCCTCTACACTGTCCCCATCAGACACTCCCAGTTCAGGTACAGCACGGGGTTAGATACAGAGTAAATCTCCCTCTACACTGTCCCCATCAAACACTCCCAGGACAGCTAAAGCACGGGGTGAGATACCGAGTAAATCTCCCTCTACACTGTCCTCATCAAACACTCCCAGGACAGGTACAGCACGGGGTTAGATGCAGAGTAAAGCTCCCTCTACACCGTCCCCCTCAAACATTCCCAGGACAGGTACAGCACGGGGTTAGATACAGAGTAAAGCTCCCTCTACACTGTCCCCATCAAACACTCCCAGGACAGGTACAGCACGGGGTTAGTTACAGAGTAACGCTCCCTCTACACTGTCCCCATCAAACACTCCCAGGACAGGTACAGCATGGGGTTAGATACAGAGTAAATCTCCCTCTACACTGTCACCATCAAACACTCCCAGAACAGGTACAGCACGGGGTTAGATACAGAGTAAAGCTCCCTCTACACTGTCCCCATCAAACACTCCCAGGACAGGTACAGCACGGGGTTAGATACAGAGTAAAGCTCTCTCTACACTGTCCCCATCAAACACTCCCAGGACAGGTACAGCACGGGGTTAGATACAGAGTAAATCTCTCTCTACACTGTCCCCATCAAACACTCCCAGGACAGGTACAGCATGGGGTTAGATACAGAGTAAATCTCCCTCTACACTGTCCCCATCAAACACTCCCAGTACAGGTAGAGCACGGGGTTAGATACAGAGTAAAGCTCCCTCTCCACTATCTCGCCTTCACCCTCTCGATTGTTTGGTATTTATTGCAGGTATTTGAAGAAATTGGTGGCTGAGTCTTCGAAGGTGAAGGAGGCCGATTTAACCCGACTTCTGATGAAGCTGTTGAATGAAGAGAGCGAGGGTGACTGACCTCGGGAGAGGGGAGGTGAGTGGCCATTCCTAACTCACACCCTCACACCTACTCACTCACCCTCACTCAAACCTACTCACTCACCCTCACACACACTCTCACACCTACTCACACCCTCACACACACACTCACACCCTCACTCACACACCCTCACACCTACTCACACCCTCACACACACACTCATACCCTCACTCACACACCCTCACACCTACTCACTCACCCTCACTCTCACACCCTCACACCTACTCACACCCTCACTCAAACCTACTCACACCCTCACACACACACCCTCACACCTACTCACTCAACCTCACTCACACACACACACACACACACCTACTCACACCCTCACCCACACACCCTCACACACACACTCACACCCTCACTCACACACCCTCACACCTACTCACACCCTCACACACACACTCACACCCTCACTCACACACCCTCACACCTACTCACACCCTCACACACACACTCACACCCTCACTCACACACCCTCACACCTAATCACTCACCCTCACTCTCACACCTTCACACCTACTCACACCCTCACTCAAACCTACTCACACCCTCACACACACACCCTCACACCTACTCACTCAACCTCACTCACACACACACACACACACACACCTACTCACTCACCCTCACACACACACTCTCACACCTACTCACACCCTCACACACACACTCTCACACCTACTCACACCCTCACACACACACACTCACACCTACTCACTCACCCTCACTCACCCTCACTCACACCTACTCACTCACCCTCACACACACACACTCACACCCTCACTCACACACCCTCACACCTAATCACTCACCCTCACACCCTCACACCTACTCACTCACCCTCACACACACTCTCACACCTACTCACACCCTCACACACACTCTCACACCTACTCACACCCTCACACACACACACTCACACCTACTCACTCACCCTCACACACACACCCTCACACCTACTCACACCCTCACACACACACTTACACCTTCTCACTCACCCTCACACACACACTCACACCTACTCACTCACCCTCACACACACACACTCACACCTACTCACACCCTCACACACACACTTACACCTTCTCACTCACCCTCACACACACACTCACACCTACTCACTCACCCTCACACACACTCTCACACCTACTCACACCCTCACACACACACACTCACACCTACTCACTCACCCTCACACACACACACTCACACCTACTCACACCCTCACACACACACTCACACCTTCTCACTCACCCTCACACACACACTCACACCTACTCACTCACCCTCACACACACACACACCTACTCGCTCACCCTCACCCACACCTACTCACACCCTCACACACACACCCTCACACCTACTCACTCACCCTCACTCACACACACTCACAACTACTCACTCACGCTCACTCAAACCTACTCACACCCTCACCCACACACACTCACACCTACTCACACCCTCACCCACACACACTCACACCTACTCACACCTTCACACACACACTCACACCTACTCACTCAACCTCACTCACACACACACACACCTACTCACTCACCCTCACACACACACACTCACACCTACTCACTCACCCTGACTCACACCTACGCACTCACCCTCACACACACACACTCACACCTACTCACTCAACCTCACTCACACACACACACCTACTCACTCACCCTCACTCACACCTACTCACTCACCCTCACACACACACCTACTCACTCACCCTCACTCACACCTACTCACACCCTCACACACACACACTCACACCTACTCACTCACCCTCACTCACACACGCACACCTACTCACTCACCCTCACTCACACCCTCACACACACACACTCACACCTACTCACTCACCCTCACTCACACACACTCACACCTACTCACTCACACCTACTCACCCTCACACACACACACTCACAGCTACTCACTCACCCTCACACACACACTCACACCTACTCACTCACCCTCACTCACACCTACTCACACCCTCACACACACACTCACACCTACTCACTCACCCTCGCTCACACCTACTCACTCACCCTCACACACACTCTCACACCTACTCACTCACCCTCATCCAAACACACTCACACGTACTCACTCACCCTCACTCACACACTCACACCTACTCACTCACCCTCACTCACACACTCACACCTACTCACTCACCCTCACACACACACTCACACCTATTCACTCACCCTCACACACACAAATTCACACCTCCTCACTCACCCTCAGTCACACACACTTACACCTACTCACTCACCCTCACACACACACACTCACACCTACTCACTCACCCTCACTCAGACACACTCACCTACTCACTCACCCTCACACACACACTCACCTACTCACTCACCCTCACACACACACACTCACACCTACTCACACCCTCACACACACACCCTCACACCTACTCACTCACCCTCACTCACACACACTCACAACTACTCACTCACGCTCACTCAAACCTACTCACACCCTCACACACACTCTCACACCTACACACTCACCCTCACCCACACACACTCTCACACCTACACACTCACCCTCACCCACACACACTCACACCTACTCACACCCTCACCCACACACACTCACACCTACTCACACCCTCACACACACACTCACACCTACTCACTCAACCTCACTCACACACACACACACCTACTCACTCACCCTCACACACACACACTCACACCTACTCACTCACCCTGACTCACACCTACGCACTCAACCTCACTCACACACACACACACCTACTCACTCACCCTCACTCACACCCTCACACACACACACTCACACCTACTCACTCACCCTCACTCACACACACTCACACCTACTCACTCACACCTACTCACCCTCACACACACACACTCACAGCTACTCACTCACCCTCACACACACACTCACACCTACTCACTCACCCTCACTCACACCTACTCACACCCTCACACACACACTCACACCTACTCACTCACCCTCGCTCACACCTACTCACTCACCCTCACACACACTCTCACACCTACTCACTCACCCTCACCCACACACACTCACACGTACTCACTCACCCTCACTCACACACTCACACCTACTCACTCACCCTCACACACACACTCACACCTCCTCACTCACCCTCACACACACACATTCACACCTTCTCACTCACCCTCAGTCACACACACTTACACCTACTCACACCCTCACACACACACACTCACACCTACTCACTCACCCTCACTCAGACACACTCACCTACTCACTCACCCTCACACACACTCACCTACTCACTCACCCTCACACACACACACTCACACCTACTCACAACATCACACACACACACCCACACCTACTCACTCACCCTCACACACACACTCACCTACTCACACCCTCACACACACACATTCACACCTCCTCACTCACCCTCAGTCACACACACTTACACCTACTCACACCCTCACACACACACACACTCACACCTACTCACTCACCCTCACTCAGACACACTCACCTACTCACTCACCCTCACACACACACTCACCTACTCACTCACCCTCACACACACACACTCACACCTACTCACAACATCACACACACACACCCACACCTACTCACTCACCCTCACACACACACTCACCTACTCACACCCTCACACACACACACTCACACCTACTCACAACCTCACACACACACTCACACCTACTCACACCCTCACTCACACACCCTCACACCTACTCACTCGCCCTCACACACACACACTCACCTACTCACACCTTCACAAACACACACTCACATCTACTCACAACCTCACACACACACACTCACACCTAATCACACCCTCACACACACGCACTCACCTACTCACACCCTCACACACACGCACTCACCTACTCACACCCTCACACACACTCACACCTACTCACACCCTCACACACACACACTCACCTACTCACTCATCCTCACACACACACACCTACTCACACCCTCACACACACACACTCACACCAACTCACAACCTCACACACACACTCACCTACTCACCCTAACACACACACACTCACACCTACTCACTCACCCTCACACACACTCACACCTACTCACTCACCCTCACACACACACACTCACACCTACTCACAACATCACACACACATACTCACCTACTCACACCCACAATCACACACACTCACACCAACTCACAACCTCACACACACACACACTCACCTACTCACACCCTCACACCTACTCACAACCTCACACACACACAGTCACCTACTCACCCTCACACACACTCACACCTACTCACACCCTCACTCACACACACTCAGACCTACTCACTCACCCTCATTCACACACACTCACACACCTACTCACTCACCCTCACACACACACACACACCTACTCACTCACACACACTCACACCTACTCACTCACACACACTCACACCTACTCACTCACCCTCACTCACACCCACACACTCACACCTACTCACTCACCCTCATTCACACACACTCACACCTACACTCACCCTCACTCACACACACACACACCCTCACTCACACACACTCACACCTACTCACTCACCCTCACACACACACACTCACACCTACTCACTCACCCTCACACACACACACTCACACCTACTCACTCACCCTCACTCACACTCCCTCACACCTACTCACTCACCCTCATTCACACACACTCACACCTTCTCACTCACCCTCACTCACACCTACTCACTCACACACACTCACACCTACTCACTCACCCACCCTCATTCACACACACTCACACCTACTAACTCACTCACCCTCATTCACACTATCTCACACCTACTCAGTCACCCTCACCCACACACCTACTCTCTCACCCTCATTCACACACACACACACCCTCACACACACACACACCTACTCACACCCTCACTCACACACACTCACACCTACTCACACCCTCACTCACACACACTCACACACCTACTCACACCCTCACACACACACACACACACACCTACTCAATCACCCTCACTCACACACACTCACACCTACTCACTCACCCTCACTCACACACACACCTACTCACTCACCCTCACACACACACATTCACACCTACTCACTCACCCTCATTCACACTCACTCACACCTACTCACTCACCCTCACACACACACACTCACACCTACTCACTCACCCTCACACACACACACTCACACCTACTCACTCACCCTCATTCACACTCACTCACACCTACTCACTCACCCTCACACACACACACTCACACCTACTCACTCACCCTCACACACACACACTCACACCTACTCACTCACCCTCACACACTCCCTCACACCTGCTCACTCACCCTCATTCACACACACTCACACCTTCTCACTCACCCTCACTCACACCTACTCACTCACACACACTCACACCTACTCACTCACCCACCCTCATTCACACACACTCACAACTACTAACTCACTCACCCTCATTCACACTATCTCACCCCTACTCAGTCACCCTCACCCACACACCTACTCTCTCACCCTCATTCACACACACACACACCCTCACACACACACGCACCTACTCACACCCTCACTCACACACACTCACACCTACTCACACCCTCACTCACACACACTCACACACCTACTCACTCACACACACTCACACCTACTCACTCACCCTCACACACACACACACACCTACTCACTCACACACACTCACACCTACTCACTCACCCTCACTCACACCCACATACTCACTCACCATAAACACACACACACTCACACCTACTCACACCCCTCACTCACACCCACACACTCACACCTACTCACTCACCCTCATTCACACACACTCATACCTACTCACTCACCCTCATTCACACACACTCACACCTACACTCTCACCCTCACTCACACACACACCCTCACTCACACACACTCACACCTACTCACCCTCACTCACACACACTCACACCTACTCACTCACCCTCACACACACACACACTCACACCTACTCACTCACCCTCACACACACACACTCACACCTACTCACTCACCCTCACTCACACTCCCTCACACCTACTCACTCACCCTCATTCACACACACTCACACCTTCTCACTCACCCTCACTCACACCTACTCACTCACACACACTCACACCTATTCACTCACCCACCCTCATTCACACACACTCACACCTACTAACTCACTCACCCTCATTCACACAATCTCACACCTACTCAGTCACCCTCACCCACACACCTACTCTCTCACCCTCATTCACACACACACACACCCTCACACACACACACACCTACTCACACCCTCACTCACACACACTCACACCTACTCACACCTTCACTCACACACACTCACACACCTACTCACTCACCCTCACACACACACACACACCTACTCAATCACCCTCACTCACACACACTCACACCTACTCACTCACCCTCACTCACACACACACCTACTCACTCACCCTCACACACACACACTCACACCTACTCACTCACCCTCATTCACACTCACTCACACCCCCCACACACACCACACACACTCACACTACTCACTCACCCTCACTCACACACACACACTACACACTCACCCTCACACTCACACACACCTACTCACTCACCCCTCACCTGCACACACACACACACTACTCACTCACCCCTCACACACACCACTCACACCCTCCCTCACCTCACCTCACCCTCACACACACACTCACCACCTCACTCACCCTCCCACCTACTCACTCACCCTCACACACACACTTTCACCTACTCACTCACCCACCCTCATTCATACACACTCACACCTACTCACTGACCCTCATTCACACACTCTCACACGTACTCACTCACCCTCACTCACACACACACACTCTCACTCACCCTCACACACACTCACACCTACTCACTCACCCTCACACACACACTCACACCTACTCAGTCACCCTCACTCACACACACTCACACCTACTCACTCACCCTCACACACACACACACACCTACTCACTCACCCTCACACACACACACTCACACCTCCTCACTCACCCTCACACACACACTCACAGCTACTCACTCACCCTCACACACACACTCACAGCTACTCACTCACCCTCACACACACACTCACACCTACTCACTCACCCTCATTCACACACACTCACACCTACTCACACCATCACTCACACCTACTCACTCACACACACTCACACCTACTCACTCACCCACCCTCATTCATACACACTCACACATACTCACTCACCCTCATTCACACACACTCACACCTACTCACACCCTCACCCTCACCCACACACACCTACTCACACCCTCTCACACGTACTCACTCACCCTCACTCACACACACACACTCTCTCACCCTCACACACACACAGCTACTCACTCACCCTCACACACACACACTCACACCTACTCACTCACCCTCACTCACACACACTCACACCTACTCACTCACCCTCACACTCACACCTACTCACTCACCCTCACCCACACACACCTACTCACTCACCCTCACCCACACACACACAACTACTCACTCACCCTCACTCACACCCTCACACCTACTCACTCACCCTCACACACACACACTCAGACCTACCCACTCATCCTCACTCACCCTCATTCACACACACTCACACCTGCTCACTCACCCTCACACTCACTCACACCTACTCACTCACCTTCACTCACACACACACACACACCTACTCACCCTCACTCACACACACTCACACCTACTCACTCACACACACTCACACCTACTCACTCACCCTCACTCAACACACTCATACCTACTCACACCCTCATTCACACACACAGACCTACTCTCTCACCCTCATTCACACATAATCACACCTACTCACTCACCCTCACTCACACCCACACGCTCTCACTCATCCTCATTCACACACCCTCACACCTACTCACTCACTCTCATTCACACACATTCACACTCCCACTCACCCTCATTCACACACATTCACACTCCCACTCACCCTGACTCACACACATTCACTCTCCCACTCACCCTCGTTCACATACATTCACACTTCCACTCACCCTCACTCACACACATTCACACTCCCACTCACCCTCATTCACACACATTCACTCTCCCACTCACCCTCATTCACACACGTTCACACTCCCACTCACCCTCACTCACACACATTCACACTCCCACTCACCCTCATTCACACTCCCACTCACCCTCATTCACACTCCCACTCACCCTCATTCACACTCCCACTCACCCTCATTCACACACATTCACACTCCCACTCACCCTCATTCACACACATTCACTCTCCCACTCACCCTCATTCACACACGTTCACACTCCCACTCACCCTCATTCACACACATTCACACTCCCACTCACTCTCATTCACACACACTCACACCTACTCACTCAACCCCACTCATGCACACACACACAATCACACACCCTCATTCACACACACTCACATTCTCACTCACCATCATTCACGCACATACCCTCATTCACACACACACATACACAGATACTCACCCTCATTCACACACACTCACACACAGACACACTCACTCACCCTCATTCACACACACACAATCACACACCCTCATTCACACACTAATACACGCTCACATCCTCATTCACACACACGCACGCTCACTCACCCTCATTCACACACACACACACACACACAATAACTCAGCCTAATTCACACACTCACACACAGACACACTCACTCATCCTAATTCACACACACTCATACACACACTCACTCACTCACCCTCATTCACACATACACACACACACACGGGCACACTCAATCACCCTCATTCATACACATACACACACACACACACACACACACACACACTCTCACTCACCCTCATTCACACACACACACAGACACACTCAGTCACCCTCATTCACACACACACACAGACACAGTCACCCTCATTCACACACACACTCACACACCCTCATTCACACAGACACACTCACACACCCTCATTCACACAGACACACTCACACACCCTCATTCACACACAGACACACTCACTCACACACAGACACACACACACACAGACACACTCAGTCACCCTCATTCACACACAGACACACTCACACACCCTCATTCACACAGACACACTCACACACCCTCATTCACACACAGACACACTCACACACACTCATTCACACACACTCACACACAGACACACTCGCTCACCCTCATTCACACCCACACACACACACACTCAATCACCCTCATTCATACACAGAGACACATTCAATCACCCTCATTCACACACACTCATACACAGACACACTCACACCCTCATTCACACACACTCACACACAGACACACTTGCTCACCCTCATTCACACACACACACACACAGACACACTCACTCACCCTCATTCACACACACTCACACAGACACACTTACTCACCCTCATTCACACACAATCACACACACACTCAATCACAGCTACTCACTCACACACAGACACACTCACTCACACCTACTCACTCACCCACAGACACACACACAGAGACACACTCACTCACACCTACTCACTCACCCTCACTCACACAGACACTCACTCACCCTCATTCACACACATACTCACCTTCATTCACACACACTCACATACAGACACACTCACTCACACCTACTCACTCACCCTCACTCACACAAGAGACACCCAGTCACCCTCATTCACACACACACACACACAGACACACTCACTCACCCTCATTCACACACACACACACAGACACACTCACTCACCCTCATTCACACACACACACACACACACACACACACACACACACACACACAGACACACTCACTCACTCTCATTCACACACAGAGAAACTCACTCACTCATTCACACACACTCACACAGACACACAATCGCTCACTCTCATTCACACACAGACACACTCACTCATTCACACACACTCACACGCAGACACACTCACCCTCATTCACACACACTCACACACTGACACACTCGCTCACTCTCATTCACACACACTCACACAGACACACTCACTCACCCTCATTCACACACACAGACACAGTCACTCACCCTCATTCACAGAGTCACTCACTCACTCATTCACACACACTCACACACTGACACACTCGCTCACTCTCATTCACACACACAGACACACTCTCTCACCCTCATTCACACACACATACTCACCCTCATTCACACACACTCACACACAGACACACTCTCTCACCCTCATTCACACACACTAACAGACACACACTCACACCCTCATTCACACACACATACTCATCCTCATTCACACACACTCACACACAGACACACTCACTCACACCTACTCACTCACCCTCACTCACACACAGACACACTCACTCACCCTCATTCACACACACATACTCACCCTCATTCACACACACTCTCAGACACACACTCACGCACCCTCATTCACACACACTCACATACAGACACACTCACTCACCCTCATTCACACACTATCACATACAGACACACTCACTCACACCCTCATTCACACACACTCACACACAGACACACTCACTCACTCAGAGGCAGCTAATTAGAGAGGCAAACACACTGAAAGAGACCGAGATATACAAAGAGGGAGCGAGACAGTGGGATAGAGACAGAGACAGAGTGAGAGGTAGAAAGGGAGACAGAGAGATAGAGATAGAAAAAGAGTGGGAGACAGAGGGGGAGCAATCGAATGATAGATAGAGAGACTGATATACAGAGAGACAAAGAGACAGAATGATAGAGAGAGATAGAGAGAGAAAGAGTGAGAGAGACAGAAAGGTAGAGATGCAGAGAAAGATAGAGAGAGAGTGTGAGAGAGAGAGAGAGAGATGGAGGGGCAGAGGGACAGGGGGAGAGATGGCAAGATGGTGAGACGGAGAAAGACAGATCGAGCAAGATAGAGGGAGAGAGATTTAGAATAAGGCAGAGCGAGAACGAGGAGACAGAGAGAGACAGATAGAGGGAGGGATATTTAGAGAGAGGGAGACAGAGACAGAGGTCTAGGGAGGAAGAGTTAGGGAGAAATAGACAGAAAGAGGGAGGGGTATTTAGAGAGAGAGAGATAGAGGGAGGGAGTTTTAGAGAGAGAGAGACAGACATACAGAAAGAGGGAGGGGTATTTAGAGAGAGAGAGAGAGAGAGAGATAGAGGGAGGGAGTTTTAGAGAGAGAGAGACAGACATACAGAAAGAGGGAGGGGTATTTAGAGAGAGAGAGAGAGAGAGAGAGAGAGAGATAGAGGGAGGGAGTTTTAGAGAGAGAGAGATAAAAGGAGGGAGTTTTAGAGAGAGAGAGACAGACATACTGAAAGAGGGAGGGGTATTTAGAGAGAGAGAGAGAGAGAGAGAGAGATAGAGGGAGGGAGTTTTAGAGAGAGAGACAGACAGACAGAAAGAGGGAGGGGTATTTAGAGAGAGAGAGAGAGATAGAGGGAGGGAGTTTTAGAGAGAGAGACAGACAGACAGAAAGAGGGAGGGGTATTTAGAGAGAGAGAGAGAGAGATAGAGGGAGGGAGTTTTAGAGAGACAGACAGACAGACAGGAAAATGCCTGACAGAGGCTGTGTAAAATCTCTCTCCAGGAAGCACACACAACTATACATGGATTCTCAGAACATATATCACAAACTCTTGCTCCCTCCTCAATATAGAAACATAGAAACTAGGAGCAGGAGGAGGCCATTCAGCCCCTCGAGCCTGCTCCCCCATACATTATGATCATGGCTGATCATCCAACTCAGTAGCCTGCTCCCGCTTTCTCCCCTATACCCTTCGAACCCTTTCACCCCCAAGAGCGATATCTCACTCCTTCTTGATACGATAGACATCTTCAGACAATGCCTGTCCCACACGCTCCCCGTGCAAATAATGGCGACAGGGCTGAATAAAACAACATAGTCCCTCTTTTTGACCTATGGCTGTCTCCAGACAGATCTGTTTATCGGATTCTCCCTGCAGACCTCCCGTCTGTTTGCTGCTTCAGGCTCAAAGACCCGCCTCACAAATAAAAATCAGAACATCTGCTGGAAGGATCTACGCACACTCCAGTCTCCCTCCTTCACTGCTTCGAAGACAGTTACGATTGTTCCTGACTCAGTGTCTATCTTATGTGTAAATAAACCCCAATGTTAGATTTAGCCTGAACCCCATCGTCTAAGTGTCGTAGTCACTTCCTTAGTTTGGTATGGGTGGGGGGTGGTGGGATGGGAATGCTTTGCAGAAGGAAAGGCTCCCAGGGTGACACACACCTGCTTAACCTCAGAAGCCTTCCACCCTCTGAAAGGAAAGCGAGGCAGAGAGGTTTAGGGAGGGAATTCCAGAGCTTATGGCCCCCCCACCCCAGGCAGCTGAAGGCATGGCCTCCAATGGCAGAGCATTGGAAATTGGGGGATGCTTGAGAGGCCGGATTTGGAGGAGCACAGAGATCTCGGAGGGTTGCAGGAGGTTAGAGAGATAGGGAGGGTTGTAGGGACTGGAGGAGGTTAGAGGGATGAGGAGAGCTGTAGGGGCTCGAGGAGGGTTACAGAGGGAGAGAACTGGTCCCAGGGTGAGTTAGGACATGGGGGCAGCAGAGTTACGGACAAGGTGAAGCTTACAGAGGGAGGGAGATGGGAGGCTGGAGAGGAGGGCATTGGAATGGTCAAGACTAGCGGGGACAAAGGTGAAGATGAGAGTTTTAGCAGCGGATGAGCTAAGCTTGGGCCGGAGGAGGGCGGGGGTGGGAGGTTGGGGGCCGGGGGTCAAAATCAGGCGATGTTATGTCAAAAGCTCATCTTGGGGTCAAACAAAGGGTTGCAGTAGACGATCACAGGGGAACTGCGCAAAATTGGATGTGGAAAATTGGGATGGAGATATAGTCACTTTGCGAGGAATCTCACCACAACTTTAGAATTTTTATTTAATCAAACACTGGTTGATAGATAATACAGACACAGCACAAAATCAAATTAAATTAACAACAAAGTCAAAATATTGCTGAGTGACAGATTGCTGAAGCTTTTCACCTCTGTGTCTATCTTATGTGTAACTAATTCCCACTACTTGATTTAGCCTGAACACAACGGTCTCAGCGGCATTTTTACCCTCTTCAAGCGGCATGGGTGGGAGGGGATGAAGGGGCTTTGACACACCTACCCACCGGTGCTGCTATCTGGAATCCCCACAGAGCATCAAAGGGAAAGAGGGTCCATAGTCGGAGGGGCAGGAAGATAGATGAGGAAACAGCCGCAAGGTTATCCCCGTTGGGGAGTCTCTGAATTCGCATCAGGTCCCATTAACCCCTCACCTGCACTGTGCTGGGTGACCGACACGGACTTCCCAATTCGGCGATGCCTCAATCTTCAAATTCTCATCCTCCTGCTCAGCTGTCCATGGCCCCTTGCCCCTCTTCCTCCACATCACTGTAATCTCCTCCAGCCCCTACAATTCTCATCTTCCTGTTCAAATCCCTCCGTCACGCCCCTCCCTCCTTATCTCTGTAATCTCCTTCAGGGCCATGGCATTAACTTGGAGAAAGCAACGGGAAACTGCAGGTTCCCCAAGTTCCTGGCTAATTCAAAAAAGTTGCAAGCTTGAACATATTCCTTTTGTTTGCAGATGACAGATTCCTGCTGTTGAATATATGTCACCCATAGCAAGAGTAAATGAGACAGCACGATGAGCTCGACTGACTATCTTCAATTGGTTGTTAGATGAGGTATTGGTGCACTTAGGGTTGTTCATCAAGTGCTGCCCAATTGCGGAACCACCTGTAACAGTTGACGTTTTGTTTTGGGTTTTGCAAGCACGGACTGGTTGAGTACGATCTGTGCTCTGCCAATTGCAAACTGAAGGAACATGTGGCTTGTTCCTGACTCAATGTCTATCTTACGTGTAAATAAATCCCAATGTTAGATTTAGCCTGAACCCCATCGTCTAAGTGCCATAATTAGCTCCTTGGTGTGGTCGGCAGGATGACCGGCCAGTGGGAAATACCACTTGCATAGACGCTGCATGGTGGCAGCGTGAAACAGCTTGCTTAACCTGTTATTTGCAGTTCTTCTGCAGTACAAACTATTGAGAAGGTCTGAAATTTGGTACTCTTGTGTTTGTCCTGAAGTCAAAAAACGCTTCAGCAATGTGTCTCGCTGTTCAGCAATTACTATTCCATCAAACGTTGGTTGGAAGGTATGACAGAGGCAAGGTAAAATTAAGTTAAATGAACACAAAGCCGAAATATATGAGTGGGCTTGGGAGATGCTTGGAGGCAGATGGGGTGGCCAACACTGATGGCGATTGACGTGCAGTTGATGAGCCAATCCGAGAGTGGCCGGTCGAGAGTGCGACAGATCCTGAGGTTCAACGTTGAGGCTGTGCCAGGCGGACAGCGCCCAGGATGCAGACGGCATGAACATCAAGGCTGAATTTGCAGCACAACAAGGGTGCCTTTTGGACACCTCCTGTTTCAAACCAAGGGCGACCCCAGCATTGAAAAACCAGGGTCCGTGAATGGCGAGCTGAAGGCGCCAGGTAGGCTTGGCGTGGGAGTAACTCGCCACCCGGTGGCCGGAGGGTCGCAACTGCAGCGTGACTGTTTACATAGGAAAAATCAATGGGATAAAACAATGGTTTGACGATGGGGGCGGTCGAAGTCATATATTTAAGCATTTGGGCCCATGTATTAGGAGGAGATAAAGTTAAATGGAGCTTGGTCTTCATATTCATCCTGGAGGTCAGCCTGCAGAAGAAGATTAAACGCAAAAAATGAGTTTGAGACCAAGACCAGAATATTTGCCACAGCTTTCACAGTGAGTTGACCTTGCCAGGTTGTTTACCAAAAGTAAACCGTGATTTGTACATTAACACAAGACCAACTCAGAAATATTTCAGCCGTTCCATCAATGGCGATGGGTCCAGAACCAGAAAGCCCCACCTTCGGGGTGTACCTGCACCAGGTGGACAGCAGTGGTGGAAGGTGGAAGCTTTTTACACAACATTGCCGTGGGGCGCTGAGAGGGAACAACAATTGTTGGCCTAGCCAGCGAAGACCATGTCGCGTGAATGATTATGGGGGTAGGTGGGGATTGAGGGAGACGGGGTGAAGGTGGGTAGGTGGGGATTGAGGGAGACGGGGTGAAGGGGGGTAGGTGGGGATTGAGGGAGACACGGAGATGGTGGGTAGGTGGGGATTGAGGGAGACGGGGAGAAGGTGGGTAGGTGGGGATTGAGGGAGACGGGGTGAAGGTGGGTAGGTGGGGATTGAGGGAGATGGGGAGGTGGGTAGGTGGGGATTGAGGGAGACGGGGAGAAGGTGGGTAGGTGGGGATTGAGGGAGACGGGGAGAAGGTGGGTAGGTGGGGATTGAGGGAGACGGGGAGAAGGTGGGTAGGTGGGGATTGAGGGAGACGGGGTGAAGGTGGGTAGGTGGGGATTGAGGGAGATGGAGAGAAGGTGGGTAGTGGGGATTGAGGGATATGGGGAGAAGGTGGGTAGGTGGGGATTGAGGGAGACGCGGAGATGGTGGGTAGGTGGGGATTGAGGGAGACGGGGAGAAGGTGGGTAGGTGGGGATTGAGGGAGACAGGGAGAAGGTGGGTAGGTGGGGATTGAGGGAGACGGGGAGAAGGTGAGTAGGTGGGGATTGAGGGAGACGGGGAGAAGGTGGGTAGGTGGGGATTGAGGGAGACGGGGAGAAGGTGGGTAGGTGGGGATTGAGGGAGACGGGGAGAAGGTGGGTAGGTGGGGATTGAGGGAGACGGGGAGAAGGTGGGTAGGTGGGGATTGAGGGAGATGGGGAGAAGGTGGGTAGGTGGGGATTGAGGGAGACGGGGAGAAGGCGGGTAGATGGGGATTGAGGGAGACGGGGAGAAGGTGGGTAGGTGGGGATTGAGGGAGATGGAGAGAAGGTGGGTAGGTGGGGATTGAGGGAGATGGAGAGAAGGTGGGTAGGTGGGGATTGAGGGAGACGGGGAGAAGGTGGGTAGGTGGGGATTGAGGAAGACGGGGAGAAGGTGGGAAGGTGGGGATTGAGGGAGACGGGGAGAAGGTGGGTAGGTGGGGATTGAGGGAGACGGGGAGAAGGTGGGTAGGTGGGGATTGAGGGAGACGGGGAGAAGGTGGGAAGGTGGGGATTGAGGGAGACGGGGAGAAGGTGGGTAGGTGGGGATTGAGGGAGACGGGGAGAAGGTGGGTAGGTGGGGATTGAGGGAGACGGGGAGAAGGTGGGTAGGTGGGGATTGAGGGAGATGGAGAGAAGGTGGATAGTGGGGATTGAGGGATATGGGGAGAAGGTGGGTAGGTGGGGATTGAGGGAGATGGAGAGAAGGTGGATAGTGGGGATTGAGGGATATGGGGAATGTCTTTCCGTGTTAATTGAGTGATGGGGGTGAAGGTGGGAATGGAAACCTCGGACTCTAAGTCTGGGATCAAAGACAAGTTGTTGTCTCAGTGAATGAGCGGCACATTTTCAGGGTCATTCGGAGCGATGGGGCGGAGAGAGTAATACAGGGTTATCTGTACAATTCTCATCCTCCTGTTCAAATCCCTCCCTCACCCCCTCCCTCCCTATCTCTGTAACCTCCTCCAGCCCCTACAATTCTCATCCTCATGTTCAAATCCCACCCTCACCCCCTCCCTCCCTATCTCTGTAACCTCCTCCAGCCCCTACAATTCTCATCCTCCTGTTCAAATCCCTCCCTCACCCCCTCCCTCCCTATCTCTGTAACCTCCTCCAGCCTCTACAATTCTCATTCTCCTGCCCAATCACTCCTTCACCTCCTCCCTCCCTATCTCTCTAACCCCCTCCAGCCCCTACAATTCTCATCCTCCTGTTCAAATCCCTCCCTCACCCCCTCCCTCCCTATCCCTGTAACCTCCTCCAGCCCCTACAATTCTCAGCCTCCTGTTCAAATCCCTCCCTCACCCCCTCCCTCCCTATCTCTGTAACCTCTTCCAACCCCTACAATTCTCACCCTCCTGTTCAAATCCCTACCTCCGTACCTCTGGAACCTCCCACAACCCTCCGAGATCTCTCCGCTCCTCCGATTCCGGCCTCTCGAGCATCCCCCCGATTCCCATCGCTCCGCCGTTGGCGGCCGGACCTTCAGCTGCCTGTGGTGGGGGGGGGGCGGGTTGCTGTGGGGGGCGTAAGCTCTGGAATTCCTTTCCTAAACCTCTCCTCCTCTCTCAGACTCTCGTTGAAACCCCTCTGCCCGTGATTTGGGTCTCTTGTTGTTAATATCTCTTCACGTGACTTGGGTGTTGAACTGTTGAGTGATAATCGTCTCTGCAGGAGGCCGCAGTTGATATGTAAATGCAACAGGTGTCGTTGGCTCCCTCTCTGAGTTTCTTGGCCCGCCGTTGGTTACGAACCTCTTACCTCTAACGTCTTAATCCATGGCGCTGCCTCCTTGAGGTTCTTCAGCCTTGCTCCCTCGCTCCTCCTGATGGCCCCTGTCCCCCCTCTTGGGGTGCGAGCTGATGTCCCGAGTTGTTCCTGCCCTGGTTACCCTGCCCTCACCGTTCCTCATGGAGATGCTGCGGGAGATCTTTCGGACGATGCGCTGGAGTTTGGTGTCCCTGGGGCAGTAGTCGTTGCCAAGCTCCTCCCAGGTGATCTCAATGTTGCCGGTGTACCAGAAGACCCAGCCGATGAGGCTGGCGAAGACCACAATGGCCCCTGTGTAGATCAGCATGTCCCCGTAGTCACGACCCCCACGCTGCAGGTTCCCGAAGATACCCACCAGCAAGGTCACCAATCCCACCGCGTCCAGCACCACAGCTAACCACAGCGCGTAGGTGCAGCGGCTCAGACCAGTCAGGGCCATTCCAGCTAACGCAATTCCCCTCAGCACTCGGTCTCCCTCTTACTCCCCCTCAACCCCTTCCTCACTCTCTCCCTCAACCCCTTCCTCACTCTCTCCCTCAACCCCTTCCTCACTCTCTCCCTCAATCCCCTTCCTCACTCTCTCCCTCAACCCCTTCCTCACTCTCTCCCTCAACCCCTTCCTCACTCTCTCCCTCAACCCCTTCCTCACTCTCTCCCTCAACCCCTTCCTCACTCTCTCCCTCAACCCCTTCCTCACTCTCTCCCTCAACCCCTTCCTCACTCTCTCCCTCAACCCCTTCCTCACTCTCTCCCTCAACCCCTTCCTCACTCTCTCCCTCAACCCCTTCCTCACTCTCTCCCTCAATCCCTTCGTCACTCTGTCTCCTTCTTACTCCCCCTCAATCCCTTCCTCACTCTCTCCCTCAATCCCTTCCTCACTCTCTCCCTCAATCCCTTCCTCACTCTCTCCCTCAATCCCTTCCTCACTCTCTCCCTCAACCCCTTCCTCACTCTCTCCCTCAACCCCTTATCACTCTCTCCCTCAATCCCTTCCTCACTCTCTCCCTCAACCCCTTCCTCACTCTCTCCCTCAACTCCTTATCACTCTCTCCCTCAATCCCTTCCTCACTCTCTCCCTCAACCCCTTCCTCACTCTCTCCCTCAATCTCTCTATCACGCTCTCCCTCAATCTCTATATCACTCTTCCTCAATCTCCTTATCACGCTCTCCCTCAATCTCTTTATCACTCTCCCTCAATCTCCTTATCACTCTCCCTCAAGACCCTTTATCTCTCCCTCAATCTCTTTATCTCTCCCTCAATCTCCTTATCTCTCTCCCTCAATCTCCTTATCACTCCCCCAACATCTTTATCACTCTCTCCCTCAATCTCCTTATCACTCCCTCAATCCCTTCATCACTTGGCCTGTATTACTATCTCTCTCTCAATCTCTTTAATGCTCTGTCTCTCTTCCACGCTCTCTGTATTACTCCCTCCCCCTCACTCGCCTCCCTTCGCTCCCTTGATCTCTCTCTCCCCTTCGATCCCTCCCACGCTCTCTCTCTCTCTCTCTCTCTCCCCCTCGAGCTGGGTCCCTTTCACACAATCTCTCTCCCAGCCCCTTCCACTCTCTCCTCTGATCTCTCACGATCGCTCCCACATTCTATCTCCCTCTTCTCTCTGTCCTTCTGTCTCTCTCTCTCTCTCTCTCTCTCGCCAGTGCTTCAATTTCCTGAACTCTTGCCAATCGATCGTCCCCTGCCCCTTTGGCCTCCTTTGCCTTTCTCTCTGCTCCTGCTGCCTCCTCTCGCTCTCTCTTACGTTATCCCCAACCCCTTCCAAGTTCTCTCTCTCTCTGGAACGACCTCGCCGACGATAATTCGCTCTCTTTCTCTCCGAGGAAGCTTCCAAACTCCCAGACAGATGCTCCGTTCACTTGTGCACTCTACCCGACACAGGAAAACCTGACAAACAGGTTCACCGTAACCAGATTCAAAGGAACCTGGGCGGAGCAAAGTTCACAGGGCACTCCTTCGTCACCACAGGTGAACACACGGTAGTCACTCCTGTACTATGGCAACGAAGGAAGCAAAGGATTCAGGGCAGACTGATAAACAGGAGGCCGCAACTGCAGCAATGGCAGTTCAGGGAGCGGGTAGATGTGCGTAGTCAAGGCCTTGAGCTCCACAATCCAGGCCCACACTCCCCCCCCCACCGCCCGGTGCCAGGACTGAGGGAGCGCTGCACTGTCGGAGGGAGATGGATATACTCTAGGATTTCAGCTCCACAATCCAGGCCGACACTCCCCCCGGTGCCAGTATTGTTCTTGCACCTGCCCTATCTCTGGAACCTCCTCCCGCCCCTACAATTCTCATCCAGCTGTTCAAATCCCTCGCTCACCCCCTCCCTCCCTATCTCTGTAACCTCCTCCAGCTCCAACAATTCTCATCCTCCTGTTCAAATCCCTCGCTCAACCCCTCCCTCCCTAACTCTGTAACCTCCTCCAGCCCCTACAATTCTCATCCTCCTGTTCAAATCCCTCCCTCACCCCCTCCCTCCCTATCTCTGTAACCTCCTCCAGCCCCTACAATTCTCATCCTCCTGTTCAAAACCCTCGCTCACCCCCTCCCTCCCTATCTCTGTAACCTCCTCCAGCCCCTACAATTCTCACCCTCCTGTTCAAATCCCTCCCTCTCCCCCTCCCTCCCTATCTCTGTAACCTCCTCCAGCCCCTACAATTCTCATCCTCCTGTTCAAATCCCTCCCTCACCCCCTCCCTCCCTATCTCTGTAACCTCCTCCAGCTCCTACAATTCTCATCCTCCTGTTCAAATCACTCCCTCAAACCCTCCCTCCCTATCTCTGTCATCTCCTCCAGCCTCTACAATTCTCATCCTCCTGTTCAAATCCCTCCCTCACCCCCTCCCTCCCTATCTCTGTAACCTCCTCCAGCCCCTACAATTCTCATCCTCCTGTTCAAATCCCTCCCTCACCCCCTCCCTCCCTATCTCTGTAACCTCCTCCAGCCCCAACAATTCTCATCCTCCTGTTCAAATCCCTCCCTGACCCCCTCCCTCCCTATCTCTGTAACCTCCTCCAGCCCCAACAATTCTCATCCTCCTGTTCAAATCCCTCCCTCACCCCCTCCCTCCCTGTCTCTGTAACCTCCTCCAGCCCCTACAATTCTCATCCTCCTGTTAAAATCCCCTCCTCACCCCCTCCCTCCCTATCTCTGTAACCTCATCCAGCCCCTACAATTCTCATCCTCCTGTTCAAATCCCTCCCTCAACCTCTCCCTCCCTATCTCTGTAACCTCCTCCAGCCCCTACAATCCTCATCCTCCAGTTCCTGTCACTCCCTCACCACTCCCTCCCTATCTCTTTAACCTCCTCCAGCCCCTACAATTCTCATCCTCCTATTCAAATCCCTCCCTCACCCCCTCCCTCCCTATGTCTGTAACCACCTCCAGCCCCTACAATTCTCATCCTCCTGTTCAAATCCCTCCCTCAAACCCTCCCTCCCTATCTCTGTAACCTCCTCCAGCCCGTACAATTCTCATCCTCCTGTTCAAATCCCTCCCTCACCACCTCCCCCCCATCTCTGTAACCTCCTCCATCCCCTACAATTCTCATCCCCCGTTCATGTCCCTCCCTCGCCCCCTCCCTCCCTATCTCTGTAACCTCCTCCAGCCCCTACAATTTTCATCCTCCAGCTCAAATCCCTCCCTCACCCCTTCCCTCCCTGTCTCTGTAACCTCCTCCAGCCCCTACAATCCTCATCCTCCTGTTCATGTCCCTCCCTCACCCCTCCCTCCCTATCTCTGTAACCTCCTCCAGCCCCTACAATTCTCATCCTCCTGTTCAAATCCCACACTCACCACGCCCTCCTTATCTCTGTAACCACCTCCAGCCCCTACAATTCTCATCCTCCTGTTCAAATCCCTCCCTCACACCCTCCCTCGCTATCTCTCTAACCTCCTCCAGCCCCAAAAATTCTCATCCTCCTGATCAAATCGCTCCCTCACCCCCTCCCTCCCTATCTCTGTAACCTTCTCCAGCCCCTACAATCCTCATCCTCCTGTTCAAATCCCTCCCACAGCCCCTCGCTCCCTATCTCTGTAACCTCCTCCAGCCCCTACAATACTCATCCTCCTGTTCAAATCCCTCCCTCACCCCCTCCCTCCCTATCTCTGTTACCTCCTCCAGCCCCTACAATTCTCAAATTCCTCATCAAATCCCTCCCTCACCCCCTCCCTCCCTATCTCTGTAACCTCCTCCAGACCCTAAAATCCTCATCCTCCTGTTCAAATCCATCCCTCACCCCCTCCCTCCCTATCTCTGTAACCTCCTCCAGCCCCTACAATTCTCATCCTCCGGGTCAAATCCCTCCCTCACTCCCTCCCTCCCTATCTCTGCAACCTCCTCCAGCCCCTAACAATTCTCATCCTCCTGTTCAAATCATTCAATCACCCCTCCCTCCGTATCTCTGTAACCTCCATCAGCCCCTACAATTCTCATCCTCCTGTTCAAATCCCTCCCTCACCCGCTCACTCCCTATCTCTCTAACCTCCTCCAGCCCCTACAATTCTCATCCTCCTGTTCAAATCCCTCCCTCACACCCTCCCTCGCTATCTCTCTAACCTCCTCCAGCCCCAACAATTCTCATCCTCCTGATCAAATCCCTCCCTCACCCCCTCCCTCCCTATCTCTGTAACCTCCTCCAGCCCCTACAATTCTCATCCTCCTGTTCAAATCCCTCCCTCACCCCCCTCCCCTCCTGTCTCTGTAACCTCCTCCAGCCCCTACAATTCTAATCCTCCTGTTCATGTCCCTCCCTCGCTACCTTTGTAAACTCCTCCAGCCCCTACATTTCTCATTCTCCTGTTCAAATCCCTCCCTCACCCCCTCCCTCCCTATCTCTGTAACCTCCTCCAGACCCTACAATCCTCATCCTCCTGTTCAAATCCCTCTCTCACCACCTCCCTCCCTATCTCTGTAACCTCCTCCAGCCCCTACAAGTCTCATCCTCCTGTTCAAATCCCTCCCTCACCCCCTCCCTCCCTACCTCTGTAACCTCCTCCAGGCCCTTCAATTCTCATCCTCCTGTTCAATTCCCTCCCTCAAACCCTCCCTCCCTATCTCTGTAATCTCCTCCAGCCCCTACAATTCTCATCCTCCTGCTCAAATCCCTCCCTCACCAACTCCCTCCCTCTTTCTGTAACCTCCTCCAGCCCCTACAATTCTCATCCTCCTGTTCAAATCCCTCCCTCACCCCCTCCCTCCCTATCTCTGTAACCTCCTCCAGCCCTACAATTCTCATCCTCCTGCTAAAATCCCTCCCTCACACCCTCACTCCCTATCTCTGTAACATCCTCCCGCCCCTACAATTCTCATCCTCCTGTTCAAATCCCTCCCACACCCCCCTCCCTCCCTATCTCTGTAACCTCCTCCAGCCCCTACAA
Source organism: Isurus oxyrinchus (assembly GCA_026770705.1). Classification (NCBI taxonomy): domain Eukaryota; kingdom Metazoa; phylum Chordata; class Chondrichthyes; order Lamniformes; family Lamnidae; genus Isurus; species Isurus oxyrinchus. The sequence continues at coordinate 64,013 of JANJGN010002281.1, forward strand.
TTCTCATCCTCCTGTTCAAATCCCCTCCTCACCCCCTCCCTCCCTATCCCTGTAACCTCATCCAGCCCGTACAATTCTCATCCTCCTGTTCAAATCCCTCCCTCACCCCCTCCCTCCCTATCTCTGTAACCTCCTCCAGACCCTACAATCCTCATCCTCCTGTTCAAATCCCTCTCTCACCACCTCCCTCCCTATCTCTGTAACCTCCTCCAGCCCCTACACGTCTCATCCTCCTGTTCAATTCCCTCCCTCAAACCCTCCCTCCCTATCTCTGTAACCTCATCCAGCCTCTACAATTCTCATCCTCCTGTTCAAATCCCTCCCTCACCTCCTCCCTCCCTATCTCTGTAACCTCCTCCAGCCCCTACAATTCTCATCCTCCTGTTCAAATCCCTCCCTCACCCACTCCCTCCCTATCTCTGTAACCTCCTCCAGCCCCTACAATTCTCATCCTCCTGTCCAAATCCCTCCCTCACCCCCTCCCTCCCTATCTCTGGAACCTCCTCCAGCCCCTACAATTCTCATCCTCCTGTTCAAATCCCTCCCTCACCCCCTCCCTCCCTATCTCTGTAACCTCCTCCAGCCCCTACAATTCTCATCCTCCTGCTCAAATCCCTCCCTCACCACCTCCCTCCCTCTTTCTGTAACCTCCTCCAGCCCCTACAATTCTCATCCTCCTGTTCAAATCCCTCCCTCACCCCCTCCCTCCCTATCTCTGTAACCTCCTCCAGCCCCTACAATTCTCATCCTCCTGTTCAAATCCCCTCCTCACCCCCTCCCTCCCTATCTCTGTAACCTCCTCCAGCCTCAACAATTCTCATTCTCCTGTTCAAATCCCTCCCTCACCCCTTACCTCCCTATCTCTGTAACCTCCTCCAGCCCCTACAATTCTCATCCTCCTGTTCAAATCCCTCCCTCACACCCTCCCTCCCTATCTCTGTAACCTCCTCCAGCCCCTACAATTCTCATCCTCCTGCTAAAATCCCTCCCTCACCCCCTCACTCCCTATCTCTGTAACATCCTCCCGCCCCTACAATTCTCATCCTCCTGTTCAAATCCCTCCCACACCCCCCTCCCTCCCTATCTCTGTAACCTCCTCCAGCCCCTACAATTCTCATCCTCCTGTTCAAATCCCCTCCTCACCCCCTCCCTCCCTATCTCTGTAACCTCATCCAGCCCCTACAATTCTCATCCTCCTGTTCAAATGGCTCCCTCACCCCCTCCCTCCCTATCTCTGTAACCTCCTCCAGCCCCGACAATCCTCATCCTCCTGTTCCTGTCACTCCCTCACCACTCCCTCCCTATCTCTGTAACCTCCTCCAGCCCCTACAATTCTCATCCTCCTATTCAAATACCTCCCTCACCCCCTCCCTCCCTATCTCTGTAACCACCTCCAGCCCCTACAATTCTCATCCTCCTGTTCAAATCCCTCCCTCACCCCCTCTCTCCCTATCTCTGTAACCTCCTCCAGCCCGTACAATTCTCATCCTCCTGTTCAAATCCCTCCCTCCCTATCTCTGTAACCTCCTCCAGCCCCTACAATTCTCATCCTCCTGTTCAAATCCCTCCCTCACCCCCTCCCTCCCTATCTCTGTAACCTCCTCCAGCCCCTACAATTCTCATCCTCCTGTTCAAATCCCTCCCTCACCCCCTCCCTCCCTATCTCTGTAACCTCCTCCAGTCCCTACAATTCTCATCCTCCTGTTCAAATCCCTCCCTCACCCCCTCCCTCCCGATCTCTGTAACCTCCTCCAGCCCCTACAATTCTCATCCCCCGTTCATGTCCCTCCCTCGCCCCCTCCCTCCCTATCTCTGTAACCTCCTCCAGCCCCTACAATTCTCATCCTCCTGTTCAAATCCCTCCCTCACCCCCTCCCTCCCGATCTCTGTAACCTCCTCCAGCCCCTACAATTCTCATCCCCCGTTCATGTCCCTCCCTCGCCCCCACCCTCCCTATCTCTGTAACCTCCACCAGCCCCTACAATTCTCATCCTCCTGTTCAATTCCCTCCCTCACCCCCTCCCTCCCTATCTCTGTAACCTCCTCCAGCCGCTACAATCCTCATCCTCCTGTTCATGTCAATCCCTGACCACCTCCCCCCCCATCTCTGTAACCTCCTCCATCCCCTACAATTCTCATCCCTCTGTACATGTCACTCACTCGCCCCCTCCCTCCCTATCTCTGTAACCTCCTCCAGACCCTACAATCCTCATCCTCCGGATCAAATCCTTCCCGCACCCCTTCCCTCCCTATCTCTGTAACCTCCTCCAGCCCCTACAATTCTCATCCTCCTGTTCATTTCCCTCCCTCGCCCCCTCGCTCCCTATCTCTGTAACCTCCTCCAGCCCCTACAATTCTCATGCTCCTGTTCAAATCCCTCCCTCACACCCTCCCTCCCTCTCTCTGTAACCTCCTCCAGCCCCGACAATTCTCATCGTCCTGTTCAAAACGCTCCCTCACCCCCTCCCTCCCTATCTCTGTAACCTCCTCCAGCCCCTACAATTCTCATCCTCCGGGTCAAATCCTTCCCTCACCCCCTCCCTCCCTATCTCTGTAACCTCCTCCAGCCCCTACAATTCTCATCCTCATGTTCAAATCCCTCTCTCACCACCTCCCTCCCTATCTCTGTAATCTCCTCCAGCCTCTACAATTCTCATCCTCCTGTTCAAATCCCTCCCTCACCCCCTCCCTCCCTATCTCTGGAACCTTCTCCAGCCCCTACAATTCTCATCCTCCTGCTCAAATCCCTCCCTCACCACCTCCCTCCCTCTTTTTGTAACCTCCTCCAGCCCCGACAATTCTCATCCTCCTGTTCAAATCCCTCCCTCACCCCCTCCCTCCCTATCTCTGTAACCTCCTCCAGCCCCAACAATTCTCATCCTCCTGTTCAAATCCCTCCCTCACCCCCTCCCTCCCTATCTCTGTAATCTCCTCCAGCCTCTACAATTCTCATCCTCCTGTTCAAATCCGTCCCTCACCCCCTCCCTCCCTATCTCTGTAACCTTCTCCAGCCCCTACAATTCTCATCCTCCTGCTCAAATCCCTCCCTCACCACCTCCCTCCCTCTTTTTGTAACCTCCTCCAGCCCCGACAATTCTCATCCCCCTGTTCATGTCCCTCCCTCGCCCCCTCCCTCCCTATCTCTGTAACCTCCTCCAACCCCTACAATTCTCATCCACCTGTTCAAATCCCTCCCTCACCCCCTCCCTCCCTATCTCTGTAACCTCATCCAGCCTCTACAATTCTCATCCTCCTGTTCAAATCCCTCCCTCACCTCCTCCCTCCCTATCTCTGTAACCTCCTCCAGCCCCTACAATTCTCATCCTCCTGTTCAAATCCCTCCCTCACCCACTCCCTCCCTATCTCTGTAACCTCCTCCAGCCCCTACAATTCTCATCCTCCTGTCCAAATCCCTCCCTCACCCCCTCCCTCCCTATCTCTGGAACCTCCTCCAGCCCCTACAATTCTCATCCTCCTGTTCAAATCCCTCCCTCACCCCCTCCCTCCCTATCTCTGTAACCTCCTCCAGCCCCTACAATTCTCATCCTCCTGCTCAAATCCCTCCCTCACCACCTCCCTCCCTCTTTCTGTAACCTCCTCCAGCCCCTACAATTCTCATCCTCCTGTTCAAATCCCTCCCTCACCCCCTCCCTCCCTATCTCTGTAACCTCCTCCAGCCCCTACAATTCTCATCCTCCTGTTCAAATCCCCTCCTCACCCCCTCCCTCCCTATCTCTGTAACCTCCTCCAGCCTCAACAATTCTCATTCTCCTGTTCAAATCCCTCCCTCACCCCTTACCTCCCTATCTCTGTAACCTCCTCCAGCCCCTACAATTCTCATCCTCCTGTTCAAATCCCTCCCTCACACCCTCCCTCCCTATCTCTGTAACCTCCTCCAGCCCCTACAATTCTCATCCTCCTGCTAAAATCCCTCCCTCACCCCCTCACTCCCTATCTCTGTAACATCCTCCCGCCCCTACAATTCTCATCCTCCTGTTCAAATCCCTCCCACACCCCCTCCCTCCCTATCTCTGTAACCTCCTCCAGCCCCTACAATTCTCATCCTCCTGTTCAAATCCCCTCCTCACCCCCTCCCTCCCTATCTCTGTAACCTCATCCAGCCCCTACAATTCTCATCCTCCTGTTCAAATGGCTCCCTCACCCCCTCCCTCCCTATCTCTGTAACCTCCTCCAGCCCCGACAATCCTCATCCTCCTGTTCCTGTCACTCCCTCACCACTCCCTCCCTATCTCTGTAACCTCCTCCAGCCCCTACAATTCTCATCCTCCTATTCAAATACCTCCCTCACCCCCTCCCTCCCTATCTCTGTAACCACCTCCAGCCCCTACAATTCTCATCCTCCTGTTCAAATCCCTCCCTCACCCCCTCTCTCCCTATCTCTGTAACCTCCTCCAGCCCGTACAATTCTCATCCTCCTGTTCAAATCCCTCCCTCCCTATCTCTGTAACCTCCTCCAGCCCCTACAATTCTCATCCTCCTGTTCAAATCCCTCCCTCACCCCCTCCCTCCCTATCTCTGTAACCTCCTCCAGCCCCTACAATTCTCATCCTCCTGTTCAAATCCCTCCCTCACCCCCTCCCTCCCTATCTCTGTAACCTCCTCCAGCCCCTACAATTCTCATCCTCCTGTTCAAATCCCTCCCTCACCCCCTCCCTCCCGATCTCTGTAACCTCCTCCAGCCCCTACAATTCTCATCCCCCGTTCATGTCCCTCCCTCGCCCCCTCCCTCCCTATCTCTGTAACCTCCTCCAGCCCCTACAATTCTCATCCTCCTGTTCAAATCCCTCCCTCACCCCCTCCCTCCCGATCTCTGTAACCTCCTCCAGCCCCTACAATTCTCATCCCCCGTTCATGTCCCTCCCTCGCCCCCTCCCTCCCTATCTCTGTAACCTCCACCAGCCCCTACAATTCTCATCCTCCTGTTCAATTCCCTCCCTCACCCCCTCCCTCCCTATCTCTGTAACCTCCTCCAGCCGCTACAATCCTCATCCTCCTGTTCATGTCAATCCCTGACCACCTCCCCCCCCATCTCTGTAACCTCCTCCATCCCCTACAATTCTCATCCCTCTGTACATGTCACTCACTCGCCCCCTCCCTCCCTATCTCTGTAACCTCCTCCAGACCCTACAATCCTCATCCTCCGGATCAAATCCTTCCCGCACCCCTTCCCTCCCTATCTCTGTAACCTCCTCCAGCCCCTACAATTCTCATCCTCCTGTTCATTTCCCTCCCTCGCCCCCTCGCTCCCTATCTCTGTAACCTCTTCCAGCCCCTACAATTCTCATGCTCCTGTTCAAATCCCTCCCTCACACCCTCCCTCCCTCTCTCTGTAACCTCCTCCAGCCCCGACAATTCTCATCGTCCTGTTCAAAACGCTCCCTCACCCCCTCCCTCCCTATCTCTGTAACCTCCTCCAGCCCCTACAATTCTCATCCTCCGGGTCAAATCCTTCCCTCACCCCCTCCCTCCCTATCTCTGTAACCTCCTCCAGCCCCTACAATTCTCATCCTCATGTTCAAATCCCTCTCTCACCACCTCCCTCCCTATCTCTGTAATCTCCTCCAGCCTCTACAATTCTCATCCTCCTGTTCAAATCCCTCCCTCACCCCCTCCCTCCCTATCTCTGGAACCTTCTCCAGCCCCTACAATTCTCATCCTCCTGCTCAAATCCCTCCCTCACCACCTCCCTCCCTCTTTTTGTAACCTCCTCCAGCCCCGACAATTCTCATCCTCCTGTTCAAATCCCTCCCTCACCCCCTCCCTCCCTATCTCTGTAACCTCCTCCAGCCCCAACAATTCTCATCCTCCTGTTCAAATCCCTCCCTCACCCCCTCCCTCCCTATCTCTGTAATCTCCTCCAGCCTCTACAATTCTCATCCTCCTGTTCAAATCCGTCCCTCACCCCCTCCCTCCCTATCTCTGTAACCTTCTCCAGCCCCTACAATTCTCATCCTCCTGCTCAAATCCCTCCCTCACCACCTCCCTCCCTCTTTTTGTAACCTCCTCCAGCCCCGACAATTCTCATCCCCCTGTTCATGTCCCTCCCTCGCCCCCTCCCTCCCTATCTCTGTAACCTCCTCCATCCCCTACAATTCTCATCATCCTGTTCAAATCCCTCCCTCAGCCCCTCCCTCCGTATCTCTGGAACCTCCTCCAGCCCCTACAATTCTCATCCTCCTGTTCAAATCCCTCCCTCACCCCCTCCCTCCCTACCTCTGTAACCTCCTCCAGCCCCTACAATTCTCATCCTCCTGTTCAAATCCCTCCCTCACCCCTTCCCTCCCTATCTCTGTAACCTCCTCCAGACCCTACAATTCTCATCCTCCTGTTCAAATCCCTCCTTCACCCCCTCCCTCCCTATCTCTGTAACCTCCTCCAGCCCCTACAATTCTCATCCTCCGGCTCAAATCCCTCCCTCACCCCCCTCCCTCCCTATCTCTGTAACCTCCTCCAGCCCCTACAATTCTCATCCTCCTGTTCATGTCCCTCCCTCGCCCCCTCCCTCCCTATCTCTGTAACCTCCTCCAGCCCCTACAATTCTCATCCTCCTGTCCAAATCCCTCCCTCACACCTCCCTCGCTATCTCTCTAACCTCCTCCAGCCCCAACAATTCTCATCCTCCTGATCAAATCGCTCCCTCACCCCCTCCCTCCCTATCTCTGTAACCACCTCCAGCCCTTACACTTCTCATCCTCCTGTTCAAATCCCTCCCTCACCTGCTCCCCTCCTATCTCTGTAACCTCCTCCAGCCCCTACAATTCTCATCCTCCTCTTCAAATCCCTCCCACAGCCCCTCCCTCCCTATCTCTGTTACCTCCTCCAGCCCCTACAATTCTCATCCTCCTGTTCAAATCCCTCCCTCACCCCCTCCCTCCCTATCTCTGTAATCTCCTCCAGCCCCTACAACTCTCATCCTCCTGTTCAAATCCCTCCCTCACCCCCTCCCTCCTTATCTCTGTAACCTCCTCCAGCCCCTACAATTCTCATCCTCCTGATCAAATCCCTCCCTCACACCCACCCTCCCTATCTCTGTAACCTCCTCCAGCCCCTACAATTCTCATCCTCCTGTCCAAATCCCTCCCTCACCCCTTCCCTCCCTATCTCTTTAACCTCCTCCAGCCCCTACAATTCTCATCCTCCTGTTCAAATCCCTCCCTCACAACTCCCTCGCTCTCTAACCTCCTCCAGCCCCAACAATTCTCATCCTCCTGAACAAATCGCTCCCTCACCCCCTCCCTCCCTATCTCTGTAACCTCCTCCAGCCCCTACAATTCTCATCCTCCTGTTCAAATCTCTCCCTCACCCCCTCCATCCCTATCTCTGTAACCTCCTCCAGCCTCTACAATTCTCCTCCTCCTGTTCAAATCCCTCTCTCACCCCCTCCCTCCCTATCTCTGTAACCTCCTCCAGCCCTTACACTTCTCATCCTCCTGTTCAAATCCCTCCCTCACCCCCTCCCCTCCTATCTCTGTAACCTCCTCCAGCCCCTACAATTCTCATCCTCCTGTTCAAATCCCTCCCTCACCCCCTCCCTCCCTATCTCTGTAACCTCCTCCAGCCCCTAAAATTCTCATCCTCCTGATCAAATCCCTCCCTCACACCCACCCTCCCTATCTCTGTAACCTCCTCCAGCCCCTACAATTCTCGTCCTCCTGATCAAATCCCTCCCTCACCCCCTCCCTCCCTAACTCTGTAACCACCTCCAGCCCTTACACTTCTCATCCTCCTGTTCAAATCCCTCCCTCACCCCCTCCCCTCCTATCTCTGTAACCTCCTCCAGCCCCTACAATTCTCATCCTCCTGTTCATGTCCCTCCCTCGCCCCCTCCCTCCCTACCTCTGTAAACTCCTCCAGCCCCTACATTTCTCATTCTCCTGTTCAAATCCCTACCACACCCCCTCCCTCCCTATCTCTGTAACCTCCTCCAGCTCCTACAATTCTCATCCTCCTGTTCAAATCCCTCCCTCACCCCCTCCGTCCCTATCTCTGTAACCTCCTCCAGCCCCTACAATTCTCATCCTCCTGTTCAAATCCCTCCCTCACCCCCTCCCTCCCTATCTCTGTAACCTCCTCCAGCCCCTACAATTCTCATCCTCCTGTTCAAATCCCTCCCTCTCTCCCTCCCTCCCTATCTCTGTAACCTCCTCCAGCCCCTACAATTCTCATCCTCCTGTTCAAATCCCTCCCTCACCCCCCTCCCTCCCTATCTCTGTAACCTCCTCCAGCCCGTACAATTCTCATCCTCCTGTTCAAATCCCTCCCTCACCCCCCTCACTCCCTATCTCTGGCAGCTCCTACAACCCTCCGAGATCTCTGCGCTCCTCTGATTCCAGCCTCTCGAGCATCCCCTCCCCGATTCCCATCGGTCCACCGTTGGCGGCCGGGCCTTCAGCTGCCTGGGGGGGTGGGGGCGAAGGGGGGGAAGTCCCTAAGTTCCAGAATTCCTTCCCTTAACCCCTCCTGCTCCGTCTCTCACTCCTCCTTTATGGAACCCCAGCCCTTAGCCTACCCCTCACTCGCTCCTCTGTTTTCAGACGCTCATTAAAAATCTCCCTCTCTGACCAAGCTTGGGGTCTCCTGTCCCTAATGCCGCCACACGGGGCTCGGGTGGTGTTGGCCAACAGCCCCTGCGATGGGGCAAAGTGCCTTCGTGCAAGGTGTCTGCGCCACAGCTGAACAAGTCTGCAGAGGGTTACGGATATCAGGAACTCAGGAACGACATGACATCGCCATGGGTTGGGAAAGAGGAAGGGCTGACACAAACAAAGCTGCATTTAATTGCTCACCCTGGTGTAGGAAGGAGGCGGCGTGGGTGAGTGTGTGTGTGTGGGGGTGGGGGGGTGACACTTAAGGCTCATTTCAACAAGTTGCCCTGCATGGGATCCTGCTGTGCACATGCTTCACCCCCGGCTCGGTCAACGGGGGAGTGACAGGGTTGAGTGTTGGAAAAACCACTTCAGCGGCAGGAGCAGGACCATTCAGCCCCCTTCTCGAGCCTGTTACACAGGAACAGGAGGAGGCCCATTCAGCCCCATCTCGAGCCTGTTACACAGGAACAGGAGGAGGGCCATTCAGCCCCTTCTCGAGCCTGTTACACAGGAACAGGAGGAGGCCCATTCAGCCCCTTCTCGAGCCTGTTACACAGGAACAGGAGGAGGCCCATTCAGCCCCTTCTCGAGCCTGTTAGACAGGAACAGGAGGATCCCATTCAGCCCCTTCTCGAGCCTGTTACACAGGAACAGGAGGATCCCATTCAGCCCCTTCTCGAGCCTGTTACACAGGAACAGGAGGAGGACCATTCAGCCCCTTCTCGAGCCTGTTACACAGGAACAGGAGGATCCCATTCAGCCCCTTCTCGAGCCTGTTACACAGGAACAGGAGGAGGCCCATTCAGCCCCTTCTCGAGCCTGTTACACAGGAACAGGAGGAGGCCCATTCAGCCCCCTTCTCAAGCCTGTTACAGAGGAACAGGAGGGGGCCCATTCAGCCCCTTCTCGAGCCTGTTACACAGGAACAGGAGGAGGCCCATTCAGCCCCTTCTCGAGCCTGTTACACAGGTACAGGAGGAGGCCCATTCAGCCCCTTCTCGAGCCTGTTACACAGGAACAGGAGGAGGCCCATTCAGCCCCTTCTCGAGCCTGTTACACAGGAACAGGAGGATCCCATTCAGCCCCTTCTCGAGCCTGTTACACAGGAACAGGAGGAGGCCCATTCAGCCCCTTCTCGAGCCTGTTACACAGGAACAGGAGGAGGACCATTCAGTCCCTTCTCGAGCCTGTTACACAGGAACAGGAGGAGGACCATTCAGCCCCCTTCTCGAACCTGTTACACAGGAACAGGAGGAGGCCCATTCAGCCCCTTCCTGAGCCGGTTACACAGGAACAGAAGGAGGCCCATTCAGTCCCTTCTCGAGCCTGTTACACAGGAACAGGAGGAGGCCCATTCAGCCCCATTGAGCCTGTTACACAGGAACAGGAGGAGCCCATTCAGCCCCTTCTCGAGCCTGTTACACAGGAACAGGAGGAGGGCCATTCAGCCCCTTCTCGAGCCTGTTACACAGGAACAGGAGGAGGGCCATTCAGCCCCTTCTCGAGCCTGTTACACAGGAACAGGAGGAGGCCCATTCAGCCCTTCTCGAGCCTGTTACACAGGAACAGGAGGAGGGCCATTCGACCCCTTCTCGAGCCTGTTACACAGGAACAGGAGGATCCCATTCAGCCCCTTCTTGAGCCTGTTACACAGGAACAGGAGGAGGCCCATTCAGCCCCTTCTCGAGCCTGTTACACAGGAACAGGAGGAGGCCCATTCAGCCCCTTCTCGAGCCTGTTACACAGGAACAGGAGGAGCCCATTCAGTCCCTTCTCGAGCCTGTTACACAGGAGCAGGAGGAGGCCCATTCAGCCCCTTCTCGAGCCTGTTACACAGGAACAGGAGGAGGCCCATTCAGCCCCTTCTCGAGCCTGTTACACAGGAACAGGAGGAGGCCCATTCAGCCCCTTCTCGAGCCTGTTACACAGGAACAGGAGGAGGGCCATTCGACCCCTTCTCGAGCCTGTTACACAGGAACAGGAGGATCCCATTCAGCCCTTTCTCGAGCCTGTTACACAGGAACAGGAGGAGGCCCATTCAGCCCCTTCTCGAGCCTGTTACACAGGAACAGGAGGATCCCATTCAGCCCTTTCTCGAGCCTGTTACACAGGAACAGGAGGATCCCATTCAGCCCCTTCTCAAGCCTGTTACACAGGAACAGGAGGAGGCCCATTCAGCCCCTTCTCGAGCCTGTTACACAGGAACAGGAGGAGCCCATTCAGCCCCCTTCTCGAGTCTGTTACACAGGAACAGGAGGATCCCATTCAGCCCCTTCTCGAGCCTGTTACACAGGAACAGGAGGAGGCCCATTCAGCCCCATCTCGAGCCTGTTACACAGGAACAGGAGGATCCCATTCAGCCCCTTCTCGAGTCTGTTA
>JANJGN010002282.1:0-78391 GCA_026770705.1 Isurus oxyrinchus
CACTCCCCTCACCCCCAACCTCCCCTCACCCCTCACTCCACCCTCCCCTCACCCCAACCTCCCCTCACCCCTCACTCCACCCTCCCCTCACCCCACCCTCCCCTCACTCCCCCTCACCCCAACCTCCCCTCACCCCTCACCTCCACCCTCCCCCTCACCCCAACCTCCCCTCACCCCTCACTCCACCCTCCCCTCATCCCAACCTCCCCTCACCCCTCACTCCAACCTCCCCTCACCCCTCACTCCACCCTCCCCTCACCCCACCCTCCCCTCACTCCCCTCACCCCAACCTCCCCTCACCCCCTCACTCCACCCTCCCCTCACCCCACCCTCCCCTCCCTCCCTCACCCTCACCCCCTCACTCCCCTCACCCCACCCTCCCCTCGCCCCTCACTCCACCCTCCCCTCACCCCACCCCTCCCCTCACCCCACCCTCCCCTCACTCCTTTCACCCCTCACTCCCCTCACCCCATCCTCCCCTCGCCCCTCACCCCACCCTCCCCCTCGCCCCACCCTCCCCTCGCCCCACCCTCCCCTCGCCTCTCACTCCCCTCACCCCACCCTCCCCTCGCCCCTCACTCCACCCTCCCCTCACCCCACCCTCCCCTCACCCCACCCTCCCCTCACTCCACCCTCCCCTCACTCCACCCTCCCCTCCCCTCACTCCCCCTCCCCTCACTCCACCCTCCCCTCACCCCACCCTCCCCTCACCCCACCCTCCCCTCACCCCACCCTCCCCTCGCCCCACCCTCCCCTCGCCCCTCACTCCCCCTCGCCCCACCCTCCCCTTGCCCCACCCTCTCCTCGCCCCTCACTCCACCCCTCCCCTCACCCCACCCCTCCCCTCACCCCTCACTCCACCCTCCCCTCACTCCCCCTCCTCTCACTCCACCCTCCCCTCACTCCACCCTCCCCTCCCTCCCCTCACTACCCCTCCCCTCACTCCCCTCCCCTCACTCCACCCTCGCCCCGCGCCCCTCACTCCCCTCACCCCACCCTCCCCTCCCTCCCCTCACCCCACCCTCCCCTCACTCCCCCTCCCCTCACTCCCCTCACCCCACCCTCCCCTCACTCCCCCTCCCCTCACCCCACCCTCCCCTCCCTGCCCTCACCCAACTCCCCTCACTCCCCCTCCCCTCACTCCCCTCACCCCACCCTCCCCTCACTCCCCCTCCCCTCACCCCACCCTCCCCTCCCTCCCCTCACCCCACCCTCCCCTCACTCCCCCTCCCCTCATTCCCCTCACCCCACCCTCCCTTCACTAACCTTCCCTCACTCCCCTCGCCGCACCCTCCCCTCGCCCCTCACTCCCCTCACCCCACCCTCCCCTCACTCCCCTCCCCTCACTCCCCTCACCCCACCCTCCCCTCACTCCCCCTCCCCCTCACCCCACCCTCCACTCCCTCCCCTCACCCCACCCTCCCCTCACTCCCCCTCCCCTCACTACCCTCACCCCACCCTCCCCTCACTCCCCCTCCCCTCACCCCATCCTCCCCTCCCTCCCCTCACCCCCACCCTCCCCTCACTCCCCCTCCCCTCACTCCCCCTCACCCCACCCTCCCCTCACTCCCCCTCCCCACCCCACCCTCCCCTCCCTCCCCTCACCCCACCCTCCCCCTCACTCCCCCCACCCCCACCCTCCCTTCACTCCCCCTCCCCTCACTCCCCTCGCCCCACCCTCCCCTCGCCCCTCACTCCCCTCACCCCACCCTCCCCTCACTCCCCCCTCCCCACCCCCACCCTCCCCTCCCTCCCCTCACCCCACCCTCCCCTCACTCCCCCCACCCCACCCTCCCTTCACTCCCCCCTCCCCTCACTCCCCTCGCCCCCACCCTCCCCTCGCCCCTCCCTCCCCTCACCCCACCCTCCCCTCACTCCACCCTCCCCTCACCCCACCCTCCCCTCCCTCCCCCTCACCCCACCCTCCCCCTCACCCCACCCTCCCCTCCCTCCCCTCACCCCACCCTCCCCTCACCCCACCCTCCCCTCCCTCCCCTCACCCCAACCTCCCCTCCCCCTCACCCCACCCTCCCCTCCCTCCCCCTCACCCCACCCTCCCCTCTCTCCCCTCACCCCACCCTCCCCTCACACACCCCACCCTCCCCTCACACCCCACCCTCCCCTCACACCACCCTCCCCTCAACCCCACCCTCCCCTCACACCCCACCCTCCCCTCACCCCACCCTCCCCCTCACCCCACCCTCCCCTCACACCCCACCCTCCCCTCACACCCACCCTCCCCTCACCCCACCCTCCCCCTCAACCACCCTCTCCTCACCCCACCCTCCCCTCAACCCACCCACCCACCCCTCAACCCCACCCTCCCCTCACACCCACCCTCCCCCTCAACCACGCTCCCCTCACCCCACCCTCCCCTCACCACCCCTCCCCTCACACGCTCCCCTCACCCCACCCTCCCCTCACCCCACCCTCCCCTCACACCCACCCCTCACCCCACCCTCCCCTCACACTCACCCTCCCCTTACACCACCCTCCCCCTCACACCCACCCCTCACCCCACCCTCCCTTCACCCCACCCTCCCCTCACACCCACCCTCCCCTCAACCACGCTCCCCTCACCCCACCCTCCCCTCACCGCACCCTCCCCTCACTCCCCCTCCCCACCCCACCCTCCCCTCCCTCCCCTCACCCCACCCTCCCCCTCACTCCCCTCGCCCCACCCCCCCCCCGCCCCTCACTCCCCTCACCCCACCCTCCCCTCACTCCACCCTCCCCTCACCCACCCTCCCCTCCCTCCCCTCACCCCACCCTCCCCTCACCCCACCCTCCCCTCCCTCCCCTCACCCCACCCTCCGCTCACCCCACCCTCCCCTCCCTCCCCTCACCCCACCCTCCCCTCACCCCACCCTCCCCTCCCTCCCCTCACCCCCACACTCCCCTCACCCCACCCTCCCCTCCCTCCCCTCACCCCAACCTCCCTCCCCTCACCCCACCCTCCCCTCCCTCCCCTCACCCCACCCTCCCCTCACACCCCACCCTCCCCTCTCTCCCCTCACCCCACCCTCCCCCTCACACCCCACCCTCCCCTCACACCACCCTCCCCTCAACCCCACCCTCCCCTCACACCCCACCCTCCCCCTCACCCCACCCTCCCCTCACCCCACCCTCCCCTCACACCCCACCCTCCCCTCACACCACCCTCCCCTCACCCCACCCTCCCCTCACACCCACCCTCCCCTCAACCACGCTCCCCTCACCCCACCCTCCCCCTCACACCCCACCCTCCCCTCACACTCACCCTCCCCCTCACCCCACCCTCCCCTCACACCCACCCTCCCCTCACCTCACCCTCCCCTCACACCAACCTCCCCTCACACGCTCCCCTCACCCCACCCTCCCCTCACCCCACCCTCCCCTCACACCCACCCCCTCACCCCACCCTCCCCTCACACCCACCCCTCACCCCACCGTCCCCTCACACCCACCCCTCACCCCACCCTCCCCTCACCCCACCCTCCCCTCACACCACTCCCTCCTCCCTCCTACACTCTCTCCCTCTCCCTCACCATCTGTCCCTCTCCGTCCCTCCCACTCCTGTCCTCTCCCCCCTTGCCCCAGTCTCTCTCTCACCATCTCTCTCTCTCTCTCTCTCTCTCTCTGACTCTCTCCTTCCTTCCTTTTCGACTCCCACCCTCTCGCTGTCCCCCACTTTCACTTTTCTTGTTCACTCTGTTTCTCTCCCTCTCTCTTTCATTCTCTATCACGGTCCCCCTCACACTCCCTATCTCCCTCCCTTTTTCTTTCTATCCCTCTCTCTCCCTACCTCTCTCTGTCCCCCTCCCCCTCTCTCTGTCCCCCTCCCAATCTTTGTTTCCGTCTCTCCGTCCGTCTCTCGTTCACGACCCCTCTCTCTCACCCTCTCTCTCATTCCCTCTCTCCCCCCTCTCTCTCCCTCTCTCTCCCCCCTCTCTCACCCCCTCTCTCTCCCCCTCTCTCTCCCCCTCTCTCTCCCCCTCTCTCTCCCCCCTCTCTCTCCCCCTCTCTCTCCCCCTCTCTCTCCCCCTCTCTCTCTCCCTCTCTCTCTCCCTCTCTCTCTTTCCATCTCTCAACATCTCTCTCTCTCTCGCTTTCCTTCTCCCTCTCTCGCTCTCCCCTCCTTCTCTCTCTTTCCCTCTCTCTCCCCCCCCCCTCTCTCTTATCCACTCACTCACTCTCACCCTCTCCCTCTCTCTCTACCACCCCTCTCTCACTCCCTATTTCCTCCCTCTCCCTCTCCTCTCTCAAAGGCTGAGTTCTCGGAGCTGAATGTAATCTCTCATGCTACGGGTAGTTTCAGCGTTGACATGGATGTGTATCGCAATGGAGTGAAGGTGGCAAGGTGAGACAGAGGAAGGAGTAAGACTATAATACGTTGTATCTCACACGATCACAGAGAGAGTGATCAGATCATCTTTCCTGAAATCTCATCGAGGGGTTCGGGGGTTTTATATATAGAATAACAGATACCCAGGAGTGAGTTACAGACTGGAATCTAATCGAGGGGTTCGGGGGGGTTTATATATAGAATAACAGATACCCGGGAGTGCGTTACAGACTGGAATCTAATCGAGGGGTTCGTGGGGGTTTATATATAGAATAACAGATACCCGGGAGTGCGTTACAGACTGGAATCTAATCGAGGGGTTCGGGGTGGTTTATATATAGAATAACAGATACCCGGGAGTGAGTTACAGACTGGAATCTAATCGAGGAGTTCAGGGAGTTTATATATAGAATAACAGATACCCGGGAGTGAGTTACAGACTGGAATCTAATCGAGGGGTTCAGGGTGGTTTATATATAGAATAACAGATACCCGGGAGTGAGTTACAGACTGGAATCTAATCGAGGGTTTCGGGGGTTTTATATATAGAATAACAGATATCCGGGAGTGAGTTACAGACTGGAATCTAATCGAGGGGTTCGGGGTGGTTTATATACAGAATAACAGATACCCGGGAGTGAGTTACAGACTGGAATCTAATCGAGGGGTTCGCGGGGGTTTATATATAGAATAACAGATACCCAGGAGTGAGTTACAGACTGGAATCTAATCGAGGGGTGCGGGGGGTTTATATATAGAATAACAGATACCCAGGAGTGAGTTACAGACTGGAATCTAATCGAGGTGTTCGGGGGGTTTATTTATAGAATAAGAGATACCCGGGAGTGAGTTACAGACTGGAATCTAATCGAGGAGTTCGGGGGGGTTTATATATAGAATAACAGATACCTGGGAGTGAGTTACAGACTGGAATCTAATCGAGGTGTTCGGGGGGTTTATATATAGAATAACAGAAACCCGGGAGTGAGTTACAGACTGGAATCTAATCGAGGAGTTCGGGGGGGTTTATATATAGAATAACAGATACCCGGGAGTGAGTTACAGACTGGAATCTAATCGAGGGGTTCGGGGGGGTTTATTTATAGAATAAGAGATACCCGGGAGTGAGTTACAGACTGGAATCTAATCGAGGAGTTCGGGGGGTTTATATATAGAATAACAGAAACCCGGGAGTGAGTTACAGACTGGAATCTAATCGAGGAGTTCGGGGGGGTTTATATATAGAATAACAGATACCCGGGAGTGAGTTACAGACTGGAATCTAATCGAGGGGTTCGGGGGGGTTTATATGTAGAATAACAGACACCCCAGGAGAGAGTTACAGATTGGAATCGAATCGAGGGGTTCGGGGTGGTTTATATATAGAATAACAGATACCCGGGAGTGAGTTACAGACTGGAATATAATCGAGGGGTTCAGCGGGGTTTATATATAGAATAACAGATACCCGGGAGTGAGTTACAGACTGGAATGTAATCGAGCTGTTTGAATGCTACTATATATAGAATAACAGACCATGGATTGTTCACATTCTGTTTCACATCCACTTCCTTCCGGAGATGATGACTGATTCGGTTTGGTTGGGAAATGTTTTTCCCCGCAGCTCAGTCCCAAACTCTGTGATCCAGTCCGGCTGCCCCAGGCCAGACAAGCAAGACAATGTGCGCTGCCAGTGTCAGGAAGTGGCCGGCTCGCCGGCACCTCACACCATGGGCGCCGCCAGTCAACTTCCCAGAAAGCAGGGCCTTGCTGGCGTGGGGTGTGGGAGCCGGGGTGGTGGGGGAGGTGACTGGGACGGGGTCCATCTGTGAGGGCAGACTCCCGGAATTCAGGCTCGACGAGAACTGGGATATCCTGTGGGAATTTACAGCCTCTCTCCCGACTCCCTGCCGCCGGGCCCCAGGCCAATGCCGCAGGCCGTTCGGCCCATCGATCCGGTGCTGCCCCTCCTGCACAACACCTTCACCAACAACACCGCCCCCGCAACCCCCCCCCCACCTCCCTGGCTATCCCCCTGTCACCCTGAATGCCCATTTCCCTCAATTTTCCATCCAATTCCCTTTTGGAACACCTCCATCCTTCTCCGCTCCCAGCACCCTGGTAGGGAGCCCCTCGCTGCCTCAAAAATAGCTCCTCATCACCCCACCTCCACCCCCTCACACCTTACATCCCTCACCAGCACCCCCACCCCCACCCCCACCACCAACCCCGACCTCGTTCGATCAGACAATGGGAACAGCTTCTCTTCAACCACTTTATCCAACCCTGTCCTGCTCTTGTCCTCACTATCTCTGTAACCCCCTCCAGCCCCTACACCCCTCCCTATCTCTGTAACCCCCTCCAGCCCCTACACCCCTCCCTATCTCTGTAACCTCCTCCAGCCCCTACAACCCTCCCCATCTCTGTAACCTCCTCCAGCCCCTACAATCTTCCCTATCTCTGTAACCTCCTCCAGCCCCTACACCCCTCCCTATCTCTGTAACCTCCTCCAGCCCCTACACCCCTCCCTATCTCTGTAACCTCCTCCAGTCCCTACACCCCTCCCTATCTCTGTAACCTCCTCCAGCCCCTACACACCTCCATATCTCTGTAACCTCCTCCAGCCCCTACACCCCTCCCTATCTCTGTAACCTCCTCCAGCCCCTACACCCCTCCCTATCTCTGTAACCTCCTCCAGCCCCTACACCCCTCCCTATCTCTGTAACCTCCTCCAGCCCCTACACCCCTCCCTATCTCTGTAACCCCCTCCAGCCCCTACACCCCTCCCTATCTCTGTAACCTCCTCCAGCCCCTACACCCCTCCCTATCTCTGTAACCCCCTCCAGCCCCTACACCCCTCCCTATCTCTGTAACCTCCTCCAGCCCCTACACCCCTCCCTATCTCTGTAAACTCCTCCAGCCCCTACACCCCTCCCTATCTCTGTAACCTCCTCCAGCCCGTACACCCCTCCCTATCTCTGTAACCTCCTCCAGCCCCTACACACCTCCCTATCTCTGTAACCTCCTCCAGCCCCTACACCCCTCCCTATCTGTCACCTCCTCCACCCCTACACCCCTCCCTATCTCTGGAACCTCCAACAGCCCCTACAACCCTCCCTATCTCTGTAACCTCCTCCAGTCCCTTCACCCCTCCCTATCTCTGTAACCTCCTCCAGCCCCTACACCCCTCCCTATCTCTGTAACCTCCTCCAGACCCTACACCCTCCCTATCTCTGTAACCTCCTCCAGCCCCTACAAACCTCCCTATCTCTGTAACCTCCACCAGCCCCTACACCCTCCCTATGTCTGTAACCTCCTCCAGACCCTACAAACCTCCCTATCTCTTAAAACTACTCCAGCACCTACACCCCTCCCTATCTGTCACCTCCTCCAGCCCCTACACCCCTCCCTATCTCTGGAACATCCACCAGCCCCTACAACCCTCCCTATCTCTGTAACCTCCTCCAGTCCCTACACCCCTACTTATCTCTGTAACCTCCACCAGCCTCTACACCCCTCCCTATCTCTGTAACCTCCTTCAGCCCCTACACCCCTCCCTATCTCTGTAACCTCCTCCAGTCCCTACACCCTCCCTATCTCTGTAACCACGTCCAGCCCCTACAACCCTCCCTATCTCTGTAACCTCCTCCAGCCCCTACACCCCTCCCGATCTCTGTAACCTCCTCCAGCCCCTCCCTATCTCTGTAACCTCCTCCAGGCCCGACAACCCGCCCTATCTCTGTAACCTCCTCCAGGCCCGACAACCCTCCCTATCTCTGTAACCTCCTACAGGTCGGACAAGCCTCCCTATCTCTGTAAACTCCTCCAGCCCCTACACCCCACCCCATCTCTGTCACCTCCTCCAGCCCCTACAACCCTCCATATCTCTGTAACCTCCTCCAGCCCCTACAACCCTCCCTATCTCTGTAACTCTTCCAGCCCCTACAACCCTCCCTATCTCTGTAACCTCCTCCAGTCCCTTCACCCCTCCCTATCGCTGTAACCTCCTCCACCCACTACAACCCTCCCTATCTCTGTAACCTCCTCCAGTCCCTACAACCCTCCCTAGCTCTGTAACCTCATCCAGTCCCGACACCCCTCCCTATCTCTGTAACCTCCTCCAGAACCTACAACCCTCCCTATCTCTGTAACCTCCCCCAGCCCCTACACGCTTCCCTATATTTGTAACCTCCTCCAGTCCCTTCAACACTCCCTATCTCTGTAACGTCCTCCAGTCCCCACACCCCTCCCTATCTATATAACCTCCTCCAGCCCCTACAACTCTCCCTGTCTCTGCAAACTCCTCCACCCACTACAACCCTCCCTATCTCTGTAACCTCCTCCAGCCCCTACAACCCAGCCTATCTCTGTAATCTCCACCAGCCCCTAAAATCCTCCCTATCTCTGTAACCTCCTCCAGTCCCTACAACACTCCCTATCTCTGTAACCTCCTCCAGTCCCTACACCCCTCCCTATCTATATAACCTCCTCCAGCCCCTACAACTCTCCCTGTCTCTGCAACCTCCTCCACCCACTACAACCCTCCCTATCTCTGTAACCTCCTCCAGCCCCTACAACCCACCCTATCTCTGTAATCTCCACCAGCCCCTAAAATCCTCCCTATCTCTGTAACCTCCTCCAGCCCCTACTCCCCTCCCTATCTCTGTAACCTCCTCCAGCCCCTCCCTATCTCAGGAAACTCCTCCAGCCCCCTACACCCCTCCCTATCTCTGTAACCTCCTCCAGTACCTACACCCCTCCCTATCTCTGTAACCGCCTCCAGCCCCTACAACACTCGCTATCTCTGTAACCTCCTCCAGCCCCTACACCCTTCCCTATCTCTGTAACCTCCTCCAGCCGCTACACCCTCCCTATCTCTGTAACCTCCTCCAGCCCCTACATCCCTCCCTATCTCTGTAACCTCCTCCAGTCCCTACAACCCTCCCTATCTCTGTAACCTTCTCCAGCCCCTACAACCCTCCCTATCTCTGTAGCTCCTCCAGCCCCTACAACCCTCCCTATCTCTGTAACCTCCTCCAGCCCCTACACCCCTCCCTATCTCTGTAACCTCCTCCAGCCGCTACAACCCTCCCTATCTCTGTAACCTCCTCCAGCCCCTACAACCTTCCGTATCTCTGTAACCTCCACCAGCCCCTACAGCCCTCCCTATCTCTGTAACCTCCTCCAGCCCCTACAATCCTCCCTATCTCTGTAACCTCCTCCAGTTCCTAAACCCTCCCAATCTCTGTAACCTCCTCCAGGCCCGACAACACCCCCTATCTCTGTAATCTCCTCCAGCCCCTACACCCCTCCCTATCTCTATAGCCTTCTCCAGCCCCTACAACCCTCCCTATCCCTGCAACCTCTTCCAGCCACTACAACCTTCCCTATCTCTGTAACCTCCTCCAGCACCTACACCCCTCCCTATCTCTGGAATCTCCTCCAGCACCTACACCCCTCCCCATCTCTGTAACCTCCTCCAGGCCCCACAACCCTCCCTATCTCTCTAACCTCCTCCAGGCCCTAAACCTTCCCTATCTCTGTAATCTCCTCCAGTCCCAACAGCCCTCCCTATCTCTGTAACCTCCTCCAGTCCCTACACCCCTCCCTATCTCTGTAACCTCCTCCAGCCCCTACACCCCTCCCTATCTCTGTAACCTCCTCCAGCCGCTACACCCTCCCTATCTCTGTAACCTCCTCCAGCCCCTACATCCCTCCCTATCTCTGTAACCTCCTCCAGTCCCTACAACCCTCCCTATCTCTGTAACCTTCTCCAGCCCCTACAACCCTCCCTATCTCTGTAGCTCCTCCAGTCCCTACAACCCTCCCTATCTCTGTAACCTCCTCCAGCCCCTACACCCCTCCCTATCTCTGTAACCTCCTCCAGCCGCTACACCCCTCCCTATCTCTGTAACCTCCTCCAGCCCCTACAACCTTCCGTATCTCTGTAACCTCCACCAGCCCCTACAGCCCTCCCTATCTCTGTAACCTCCTCCAGCCCCTACAATCCTCCCTATCTCTGTAACCTCCTCCAGTTCCTAAACCCTCCCAATCTCTGTAACCTCCTCCAGGCCCGACAACACCCCCTATCTCTGTAACCTCCTCCAGCCCCTACACCCCTCCCTATCTCTATAGCCTTCTCCAGCCCCTACAACCCTCCCTATCCCTGCAACCTCTTCCAGCCACTACAACCTTCCCTATCTCTGTAACCTCCTCCAGCACCTACACCCCTCCCTATCTCTGGAATCTCCTCCAGCACCTACACCCCTCCCCATCTCTGTAACCTCCTCCAGGCCCCACAACCCTCCCTATCTCTCTAACCTCCTCCAGGCCCTAAACCTTCCCTATCTCTGTAATCTCCTCCAGTCCCAACAGACCTCCCTATCTCTGTAACCTCCTCCAGTCCCTACACCCCTCCCTATCTCTGTAACCTCCTCCAGCCCCTACACCCCTCCCTATCTCTGTAACCTCCTCCAGCCCCTACACGCCTCCCTATCTCGGTAACCACCTCCAGCCCCTACACACTCCCTATCTCTGTAACCTCCTCCAGCCCCTACAACAATCCCTATCTCTGTAACCTCCTCCAGTCCCTACACCCATCCCTATCTCTGCAAACCTCCTCCAGCCCCTACAACACTCCCTATCTCTGTAACCTCCTCCAGCCCCAACACCCCTCTCTATCTCTGTACCCTCCTCCAGTCCCTACACCCCTCCCTATCTCTGTAACCTCCTCCAGTCCCTACACCCCACCCGATGTCTGTAACCTCCTCCAGCCCCTACAACACTCCCTATCTCTGTAACCTCCTCCAGCCCCAACACCCCTCTCGATCTCTGTAACCTCCTCCAGCCCCTCCCTATCTCTGGAACCTCCTCCAGCCCCCTACACCCCTCCCTATCTCTGTAACCTCCTCCAGCTCCTACAACACTCCCTATCTCTGTAACCTCCTCCAGCCCCTACAACCATCCCTATCTCTGTAACCTCCTCCAGCCCCTACACCCCTCCCTATCTCTGTAACCTCCTCCAGCCCCTACAACCCTCCCTATCTCTGTAACCTCCTCCAGCCCCTACACTCTTCCCTATCTCTGTAACCTCCTCCAGCCCCTACAACCCTCCCTATCTCTGTAACCTCCTCCAGCCCCTACACTCCTCCCTATCTCTGTAACCTCCTCCAGCCCCTAAAACACTCCCTATCTCTGTAACCTCCTCCAGCCCCTACAACCATCCCTATCTCTGTAACCTCCTCCAGCCCCTACACCCCTCCCTATCTCAGGAACCTCCTCCAGCCCCCTACACCCCTCCCTATCTCTGTAACCTCCTCCAGTACCTACACCCCTCCCTATCTCTGTAACCTCCTCCAGCCACAACAACCCTCCCTATCTCTGTAACCTCCTCCAGCCCCTACAACACTCCCTATCTCTGTAACCTCCTCCAGCCCCTAAAACACTCCCTATCTCTGTAACCACCGCCAGCCCCTACAACCCTCCCTATCTCTGTAATCTCCTCCAGCCCCTACACCCCTCCCGATCTCTGTAACCTCCTCCAGCCCCTCCCTATCTCTGTAACCTCCTCCAGCCCCTACACCCCTCCCTATCTCTGTAATCTAATCCAGCCCCTACAACCCACCCTATCTCTGTAACCTCCTCCAGCCCGTACACCCCTCCCTATCGTTGTAAACTCCTCCAGCCCCTACAACGCTCCCTATCTCTGTAACCTCCTCCAGCCCCAACGCCCCTCCCGATCTCTGTTACCTCCTCCAGCCCCTCCCTATCTCTGTAACCTCCTCCAGCCCATACACCCCTCCCTATCTCTGTAATCTCCTCCAGCCCCTACAACCCTCCCTATCTCTGTAACCTCCACCAGCCCCTACACCCCACGCTATCGCTGTAAACACCTCCAGCCCCTACAACCCTCCCTATCTCTGTAACCTCCTCCAGTCCCTAGAACCCTCCCTATCTCTGTAATCTCCTCCAGTCTCAACACCCCTCCCTATCTCTGTAACCTCCTCCAGTCCCTACACCCATCCCTATCTCTGTAACCTCCTCCAGCCCCTACACCCCTCCCTATCTCTGTAACATCCTCCAGCCCCTACACGCCTCCCTATCTCGGTAACCTCCTCGAGCCCCTACACACTCCCTATCTCTGTAACCTCCTCCAGCCCGTACAACCCTCCCTATCTCTGTAACCTCCTCCAGTCCCTACACCCCTCCCGATCTCTGTAACCTCCTCCAGCCCCTACAACACTCCCTATCTAGGTAACCTCCTCCAGATCCAACACCCCTCCCTATCTCTGTAACCTCCTCCAGCCCCTCCCTATCTCTGGAACCTCCTCCAGCCCCCTACACCCCTACCTATCTCCGTAACCTCCTCCAGCCCCTACAACAATCCTTATCTCTGTAACCTCCTCCAGCCCCAACAACACTCCCTATCTCTGTAACCTCCTCCAGCCCCTACAACACTCGCTATCTCTGTAACCTCCTCCAGCCCCTACACCCTTCCCTATCTCTGTAACCTCCTCCAGCCGCTACACCCTCCCTATCTCTGTAACCTCCTCCAGCCCCTACATCCCTCCCTATATCTGTAACCTCCTCCAGTCCCTACAACCCTCCCTATCTCTGTAACCTTCTCCAGCCCCTACAACCCTCCCTATCTCTGTAGCTCCTCCAGCCCCTACAACCCTCCCTATCTCTGTAACCTCCTCCAGCCCCTACACCCCTCCCTATCTCTGTAACCTCCTCCAGCCGCTACACCCCTCCCTATCTCTGTAACCTCCTCCAGCCCCTACAACCTTCCGTATCTCTGTAACCTCCACCAGCCCCTACAGCCCTCCCTATCTCTGTAACCTCCTCCAGCCCCTACAATCCTCCCTATCTCTGTAACCTCCTCCAGTTCCTAAACCCTCCCAATCTCTGTAACCTCCTCCAGGCCCGACAACACCCCCTATCTCTGTAACCTCCTCCAGCCCCTACACCCCTCCCTATCTCTATAGCCTTCTCCAGCCCCTACAACCCTCCCTATCCCTGCAACCTCTTCCAGCCACTACAACCTTCCCTATCTCTGTAACCTCCTCCAGCACCTACACCCCTCCCTATCTCTGGAATCTCCTCCAGCACCTACACCCCTCCCCAACTCTGTAACCTCCTCCAGGCCCCACAACCCTCCCTATCTCTCTAACCTCCTCCAGGCCCTAAACCTTCCCTATCTCTGTAATCTCCACCAGTCCCAACAGCCCTCCCTATCTCTGTAACCTCCTCCAGTCCCTACACCCCTCCCTATCTCTGTAACCTCCTCCAGCCCCTACACCCCTCCCTATCTCTGTAACCTCCTCCAGCCGCTACACCCTCCCTATCTCTGTAACCTCCTCCAGCCCCTACATCCCTCCCTATCTCTGTAACCTCCTCCAGTCCCTACAACCCTCCCTATCTCTGTAACCTTCTCCAGCCCCTACAACCCTCCCTATCTCTGTAGCTCCTCCAGCCCCTACAACCCTCCCTATCTCTGTAACCTCCTCCAGCCCCTACACCCCTCCCTATCTCTGTAACCTCCTCCAGCCGCTACACCCCTCCGTATCTCTGTAACCTCCTCCAGCCCCTACAACCTTCCGTATCTCTGTAACCTCCACCAGCCCCTACAGCCCTCCCTATCTCTGTAACCTCCTCCAGCCCCTACAATCCTCCCTATCTCTGTAACCTCCTCCAGTTCCTAAACCCTCCCAATCTCTGTAACCTCCTCCAGGCCCGACAACACCCCCTATCTCTGTAACCTCCTCCAGCCCCTACACCCCTCCCTATCTCTATAGCCTTCTCCAGCCCCTACAACCCTCCCTATCCCTGCAACCTCTTCCAGCCACTACAACCTTCCCTATCTCTGTAACCTCCTCCAGCACCTACACCCCTCCCTATCTCTGGAATCTCCTCCAGCACCTACACCCCTCCCCATCTCTGTAACCTCCTCCAGGCCCCACAACCCTCCCTATCTCTGTAACCTCCTCCAGGCCCTAAACCTTCCCTATCTCTGTAATCTCCTCCAGTCCCAACAGACCTCCCTATCTCTGTAACCTCCTCCAGTCCCTACACCCCTCCCTATCTCTGTAACCTCCTCCAGCCCCTACACCCCTCCCTATCTCTGTAACCTCCTCCAGCCCCTACACGCCTCCCTATCTCGGGAACCACCTCCAGCCCCTACACACTCCCTATCTCTGTAACCTCCTCCAGCCCCTACAACAATCCCTATCTCTGTAACCTCCTCCAGCCCCTACACGCCTCCCTATCTCGGTAACCACCTCCAGCCCCTACACACTCCCTATCTCTGTAACCTCCTCCAGCCCCTACAACAATCCCTATCTCTGTAACCTCCTCCAGTCCCTACACCCATCCCTATCTCTGCAAACCTCCTCCAGCCCCTACAACACTCCCTATCTCTGTAACCTCCTCCAGCCCCAACACCCCTCTCTATCTCTGTACCCTCCTCCAGTCCCTACACCCCTCCCTATCTCTGTAACCTCCTCCAGTCCCTACACCCCTCCCGATGTCTGTAACCTCCTCCAGCCCCTACAACACTCCCTATCTCTGTAACCTCCTCCAGCCCCAACACCCCTCTCTATCTCTGTAACCTCCTCCAGCCCCTCCCTATCTCTGGAACCTCCTCCAGCCCCCTACACCCCTCCCTATCTCTGTAACCTCCTCCAGCTCCTACAACACTCCCTATCTCTGTAACCTCCTCCAGCCCCTACAACCATCCCTATCTCTGTAACCTCCTCCAGCCCCTACACCCCTCCCTATCTCTGTAACCTCCTCCAGCCCCTACAACCCTCCCTATCTCTGTAACCTCCTCCAGCCCCTACACTCTTCCCTATCTCTGTAACCTCCTCCAGCCCCTACAACCCTCCCTATCTCTGTAACCTCCTCCAGCCCCTACACTCCTCCCTATCTCTGTAACCTCCTCCAGCCCCTAAAACACTCCCTATCTCTGTAACCTCCTCCAGCCCCTACAACCATCCCTATCTCTGTAACCTCCTCCAGCCCCTACACCCCTCCCTATCTCAGGAACCTCCTCCAGCCCCCTACACCCCTCCCTATCTCTGTAACCTCCTCCAGTACCTACACCCCTCCCTATCTCTGTAACCTCCTCCAGCCACTACACCCCTCCCTATCTCTGTAACCTCCTCCAGCCCCTACAACACTCCCTATCTCTGTAACCTCCTCCAGCCCCTACACCCTCCCTATCTCTGTAACCACCGCCAGCCCCTACAACCCTCCCTATCTCTGTAATCTCCTCCAGCCCCTACACCCCTCCCGATCTCTGTAACCTCCTCCAGCCCCTCCCTATCTCTGTAACCTCCTCCAGCCCCTACACCCCTCCCTATCTCTGTAATCTAATCCAGCCCCTACAACCCACCCTATCTCTGTAACCTCCTCCAGCCCGTACACCCCTCCCTATCGCTGTAAACTCCTCCAGCCCCTACAACGCTCCCTATCTCTGTAAACTCCTCCAGCCCCAACGCCCCTCCCGATCTCTGTTACCTCCTCCAGCCCCTCCCTATCTCTGTAACCTCCTCCAGCCCATACACCCCTCCCTATCTCTGTAATCTCCTCCAGCCCCTACAACCCTCTCTATCTCTGTAACCTCCACCAGCCCCTACACCCCACGCTATCGCTGTAAACACCTCCAGCCCCTACAACCCTCCCTATCTCTGTAACCTCCTCCAGTCCCTAGAACCCTCCCTATCTCTGTAATCTCCTCCAGTCTCAACACCCCTCCCTATCTCTGTAACCTCCTCCAGTCCCTACACCCATCCCTATCTCTGTAACCTCCTCCAGCCCCTACACCCCTCCCTATCTCTGTAACATCCTCCAGCCCCTACACGCCTCCCTATCTCGGTAACCTCCTCGAGCCCCTACACACTCCCTATCTCTGTAACCTCCTCCAGCCCGTACAACCCTCCCTATCTCTGTAACCTCCTCCAGTCCCTACACCCCTCCCGATCTCTGTAACGTCCTCCAGCCCCTACAACACTCCCTATCTAGGTAACCTCCTCCAGATCCAACACCCCTCCCTATCTCTGTAACCTCCTCCAGCCCCTCCCTATCTCTGGAACCTCCTCCAGCCCCCTACACCCCTCCCTATCTCTGTAACCTCCTCCAGCCCCTACAACACTCCTTATCTCTGTAACCTCCTCCAGCCCCTACAACCATCCCCATCTCTGTAACCTCCTCCAGCCCCTACAACCCTCCCTATCTCTGTAACCTCCTCCAGCCCCAACAACACTCCCTATCTCTGTAACCTCCTCCAGCCCCTACAACACTCCCTATCTCTGTAACCTCCTCCAGCCCCTACAACCCTCCCTATCTCTGTAACCTCCTCCAGCCCCTACTCCCCTCCCTATCTCTGTAACCTCCTCCAGCCCCTCCCTATCTCAGGAACCTCCTCCAGCCCCCTACACCCCTCCCTATCTCTGTAACCTCCTCCAGTACCTACACCCCTCCCTATCTCTGTAACCGCCTCCAGCCCCTACAACACTCGCTATCTCTGTAACCTCCTCCAGCCCCTACACCCCTCCCTATCTCTGTAACCTCCTCCAGACGCTACACCCTCCCTATCTCTGTAACCTCCTCCAGCCCCTACATCCCTCCCTATCTCTGTAACCTCCTCCAGTCCCTACACCCCTCCCTATCTCTGTAACCTTCTCCAGCCCCTACAACCCTCCCTATCTCTGTAGCTCCTCCAGCCCCTACAACCCTCCCTATCTCTGTAACCTCCTCCAGCCCCTACACCCCTCCCTATCTCTGTAACCTCCTCCAGCCGCTACACCCCTCCCTATCTCTGTAAACTCCTCCAGCCCCTACAACCTTCCGTATCTCTGTAACCTCCACCAGCCCCTACAGCCCTCCCTATCTCTGTAACCTCCTCCAGCCCCTACAATCCTCCCTATCTCTGTAACCTCCTCCAGTTCCTAAACCCTCCCAATCTCTGTAACCTCCTCCAGGCCCGACAACACCCCGTATCTCTGTAACGTCCTCCAGTCACTACACCCCTCCCTATCTCTATAGCCTTCTCCAGCCCCTACAACCCTCCCTATCCCTGCAACCTCTTCCAGCCACTACAACCTTCCCTATCTCTGTAACCTCCTCCAGCACCTACACCCCGCCCTATCTCTGGAATCTCCTCCAGCACCTACACCCCTCCCCATCTCTGTAACCTCCTCCAGGCCCGACAACCCTCCCTATCTCTGTAACCTCCTCCAGTCCCTAAACCCTCCCTATCTCTGTAATCTCCTCCAGTCCCAACACACCTCCCTATCTCTGTAACCTCCTCCAGTCCCTACACCCCTCCCTATCTCTGTAACCTCCTCCAGCCCCTACACCCCTCCCGATGTCTGTAACCTCCTCTAGCCCCTACAACACTCCCTATCTCTGTAACCTCCTCCAGCCCCAGCACCCCTCTCTATCTCTGTAACCTCCTCCAGCCCCTCCCTATCTCTGGAACCTCCTCCAGCCCCCTACACCCCTCCCTATCTCTGTAACCTCCTCCAGCCCCTACAACACTCCTTATCTCTGTAACCTCCTCCAGCCCCTACAACCATCCCCATCTCTGTAACCTCCTCCAGCCCCTACAACCCTCCCTATCTCTGTAACCTCCTCCAGCCCCTACAACCCTCCCTATCTCTGTAACCTCCTCCAGCCCCTACACTCCTCCCTATCTCTGTAACCTCCTCCAGCCCCTACAACCCTCCCTATATCTGTAACCTCCTCCAGCCCCTACACTCCTCCCTATCTCTGTAACCTCCTCCAGCCCCTACAACCCTCCCTATCTCTGTAACCTCCTCCAGTCCCTACAACCCTCCCTATCTCTCTAATCTCCTCCAGTCCCAACACCCCTCCCTATCTCTGTAACCTCCTCCAGTCCCTACACCCCTCCCTATCTCTGTAACCTCCTCCAGCCCCTACACCCCTCCCTATCTCTGTAACCTCCTCCTGCCCCTACAACACTCCTTATCTCTGTAACCTCCTCCAGCCCCTACAACACTCCCTATCTCTGTAACCTCCTCCAGTCGCTACACCCCTCCCTATCTCTGTAACCTCCTCCAGCCCCTACAACACTGCCTATCTCTGTAACCTCCTCCAGCCCCTACAACCCTCCCTATCTCTGTAACCTCCTCCAGCCCCTACACTCCTCCCTATCTCTGTAACCTCCTCCAGCCCCTCCCTATCTCAGGAACCTCCTCCAGCCCCCTACACCCCTCCCTATCTCTGTAACCTCCTCCAGTACCTACACCCCTCCCTATCTCTGTAACAGCCTCCAGCCCCTACAACACTCGCTATCTCTGTAACCTCCTCCAGCCCCTACACCCTTCCCTATCTCTGTAAGCTCCTCCAGCCTCTACACCCTCCCTATCTCTGTAATCTCCTCCAGCCCCTACATCCCTCCCTATCTCTGTAACCTCCTCCAGTCCCTACACCCCTCCCTATCTCTGTAACCTCCTCCAGGCCCGACAACACTCCCTATCTCTGTAACGTCCTCCAGTCACTACACCCCACCCTATCTCTATATCCTCCTCCAGCCCCTACAACTCTCCCTATCTCTGTAACCTCCTCCACCCACTACAACCCTCCCTATCCCTGAAACCTCTTCCAGCCACTACAACCTTCCCTATCTCTGTAACCTCCTCCAGCACCTACACCCCTCCCTATCTCTGTAACCTCCTCCAGGCCCGACAACCCTCCCTATCTCTGTAACCGCCTCCAGCCCCTACAACACTCGCTATCTCTGTAACCTCCTCCAGCCCCTACACCCTTCCCTGTCTCTGTAAGCTCCTCCAGCCTCTACACCCTCCCCATCTCTGTAACCTCCTCCAGGCCCGACAACCCTCCCTATCTCTGTAACCTCCTCCAGTCCCTAAACCCTCCCTATCTCTGTAACCTCCTCCAGGCCCGACAACCCTCCCTATCTCTGTAACCTCCTCCAGGCCCGACAACCCTCCCTATCTCTGTAACCTCCTCCAGCCCCTACACCCCTCCCTATCTCTGTAACCTCCTCCAGGCCCGACAACCCTCCCTATCTCTGTAACCTCCTCCAGCCCCTACTACCCTCCCTATCTCTGTAACTTCCTCCAGCCCCTACATCCCTCCCTATCTCTGTAACCTCCTCCAGCCTCTACACCCCTCCCTATCTCTGTAACCTCCTCCAGCCCCTACATCCCTTCCTATCTCTGTCATCTCCTCCAGCCCCTACAACCCTCCCTATCTCTGTAACCTCCTCCAGCACCTACACCCCTCCCTATCTCTGGAATCTCCTCCA
Source organism: Isurus oxyrinchus (assembly GCA_026770705.1). Classification (NCBI taxonomy): domain Eukaryota; kingdom Metazoa; phylum Chordata; class Chondrichthyes; order Lamniformes; family Lamnidae; genus Isurus; species Isurus oxyrinchus. The sequence continues at coordinate 19,620 of JANJGN010002282.1, forward strand.
GCACCTACACCCCTCCCCATCTCTGTAACCTCCTCCAGGCCCGACAACCCTCCCTATCTCTGTAACCTCCTCCAGTCCCTAAACCCTCCCTATTTCTGTAACCTCCTCCAGGCCCGACAACCCTCCCTATCTCTGTAACCTCCTCCAGGCCCGACTACCCTCCCTATCTCTGTAACCTCCTCCAGCACCTACAACCCTCCCTACCTCTGTAACCTCCTCCAGCCCCTACACCCCTCCCTATCTCTGTCACCTCCTCCAGCTCCTACAACCCTCCCTATCTCTGTAACCTCCTCCAGCCCCTACAACCCTCCCTATCTCTGTAACTCTTCCAGCCCCTACAACCCTCCCTATCTCTGTAACCTCCTCCAGTCCCTGCACCCCTCCCTATCTCTGTAACCTCCTCCACCCACTACAACCCTCTCTATCTCTGTAACCTCCTCCAGTCCCTACAACCCTCCCTTATTCTGTAACCTCATCCAGTCCCTTTTCCCCTCCCTATCTCTGTAACCTCCTCCAGACCCTACAACCCTCCCTATCTCTGTAACGTCCCCCAGCCCCTACACCCTTCCCTATATCTGTAACCTCCTCCAGTCCCTACAACACTCCCTATCTCTGTAACCTCCTCCAGTCCCTACACCCCTCCCTATCTCTATAACCTCCTCCAGCCCCTACAACTCTCCCTGTCTCTGTAACCTCCTCCACCCACTACAACCCTCCCTATCTCTGTAACCTCCTCCAGCCCCTACAACACTCTCTATCTCTGTAACCTCCTCCTGTCCCTACAACCCTCCCTAATTCTGTAACCTCCACCAGCCCCTACACCCCTCCCTATCTCTGTAACCTCCTCCAGCCTGTACACCCCTCCCTATCTCTCTAACCTTCTCCAGCCCCTACAACCCTCCCTATCTCTGTAACCTCGCCCAGCTCCTACACTCCTCCCTATCTCTGTAACCTCCTCCAGTCCCTACAATACTCCCTCTCTCTGTAACCTCCCCCAGACCCTTTAACCCTCCCTATCTCTGTAACCTCCCCTGTCACTACAACACTCCCTACCTCTGTAACCTCCTCCATCCCCTACACCCCTCCCTATCTTTGTAACCTCCCCCAGACCCTTTAACCCTCCCTATCTCTGTAACCTCCTCCAGTCCCTATACCCCTCCCTATCTCTGTAACCTCCTCCAGTCCCTACACTCCTCCCTATCTCTGTAACCACCTCCAGCCCCTACACCCCTCCCTATCTCTGTAACCACCTCCAGCCCCTACACCCCTCCTTATCTCTGTAACCTCCTCCAACCCCTACACCCCTCCCTATCTCTGTAACCTCCTCCATCCGCTACACCCCTCCCTATCTCTGTAACCTCCCCCAGACCCTTTAACCCTCCCTATCTCTGTAACCTCCTCCAGTCCCTACACTCCTCCCGATCTCTGTAACCACCTCCAGCCCCTACACCCCTCCCCATATCTGTAACCTCCTCCAGCCCCTACACCCCTCCCTATCTCTGTAACCTCCTCCATCCCCTACACCCCTCCCTATCTTTGTAAACTCCCCCAGACCCTTTAACCCTCCCTATCTCTGTAACCTCCTCCAGTCCCTATACCCCTCCCTATCTCTGTAACCTCCTCCAGTCCCTACACTCCTCCCTTTCTCTGTAACCACCTCCAGCCCCTACACCCCTCCCTATCTCTGTAACCACCTCCAGCCCCTACATCCCTCCTTATCTCTGTAACCTCCTCCAACCCCTACACCCCTCCCTATCTCTGTAACCTCCTCCATCCGCTACACCCCTCCCTATCTCTGTAACCTCCTCCAGCCCCTACAACCCTCCCTATCTCTGTAACCTCCTCCAGCCCCTACACTCTTCCCTATCTCTGTAACCTCCTCCAGCCCCTACAACCCTCCCTATCTCTGTGACCTCCTCCAGCCCCTACACTCCTCCCTATCTCTGTAACCTCCTCCAGCCCCTAAAACACTCCCTATCTCTGTAACCTCCTCCAGCCCCTACAACCATCCCTATCTCTGTAACCTCCTCCAGCCCCTACACCCCTCCCTATCTCAGGAACCTCCTCCAGCCCCTCCCTATCTCTGTAACCTCCTCCAGCCCCTACACCCCTCCCTATCTCTGTAATCTAATCCAGCCCCTACAACCCACCCTATCTCTGTAACCTCCTCCAGCCCGTACACCCCTCCCTATCGTTGTAAACTCCTCCAGCCCCTACAACGCTCCCTATCTCTGTAACCTCCTCCAGCCCCAACGCCCCTCCCGATCTCTGTTACCTCCTCCAGCCCCTCCCTATCTCTGTAACCTCCTCCAGCCCATACACCCCTCCCTATCTCTGTAATCTCCTCCAGCCCCTACAACCCTCCCTATCTCTGTAACCTCCACCAGCCCCTACACCCCACGCTATCGCTGTAAACACCTCCAGCCCCTACAACCCTCCCTATCTCTGTAACCTCCTCCAGTCCCTAGAACCCTCCCTATCTCTGTAATCTCCTCCAGTCTCAACACCCCTCCCTATCTCTGTAACCTCCTCCAGTCCCTACACCCATCCCTATCTCTGTAACCTCCTCCAGCCCCTACACCCCTCCCTATCTCTGTAACATCCTCCAGCCCCTACACGCCTCCCTATCTCGGTAACCTCCTCGAGCCCCTACACACTCCCTATCTCTGTAACCTCCTCCAGCCCGTACAACCCTCCCTATCTCTGTAACCTCCTCCAGTCCCTACACCCCTCCCGATCTCTGTAACCTCCTCCAGCCCCTACAACACTCCCTATCTAGGTAACCTCCTCCAGATCCAACACCCCTCCCTATCTCTGTAACCTCCTCCAGCCCCTCCCTATCTCTGGAACCTCCTCCAGCCCCCTACACCCCTACCTATCTCCGTAACCTCCTCCAGCCCCTACAACAATCCTTATCTCTGTAACCTCCTCCAGCCCCAACAACACTCCCTATCTCTGTAACCTCCTCCAGCCCCTACAACACTCGCTATCTCTGTAACCTCCTCCAGCCCCTACACCCTTCCCTATCTCTGTAACCTCCTCCAGCCGCTACACCCTCCCTATCTCTGTAACCTCCTCCAGCCCCTACATCCCTCCCTATATCTGTAACCTCCTCCAGTCCCTACAACCCTCCCTATCTCTGTAACCTTCTCCAGCCCCTACAACCCTCCCTATCTCTGTAGCTCCTCCAGCCCCTACAACCCTCCCTATCTCTGTAACCTCCTCCAGCCCCTACACCCCTCCCTATCTCTGTAACCTCCTCCAGCCGCTACACCCCTCCCTATCTCTGTAACCTCCTCCAGCCCCTACAACCTTCCGTATCTCTGTAACCTCCACCAGCCCCTACAGCCCTCCCTATCTCTGTAACCTCCTCCAGCCCCTACAATCCTCCCTATCTCTGTAACCTCCTCCAGTTCCTAAACCCTCCCAATCTCTGTAACCTCCTCCAGGCCCGACAACACCCCCTATCTCTGTAACCTCCTCCAGCCCCTACACCCCTCCCTATCTCTATAGCCTTCTCCAGCCCCTACAACCCTCCCTATCCCTGCAACCTCTTCCAGCCACTACAACCTTCCCTATCTCTGTAACCTCCTCCAGCACCTACACCCCTCCCTATCTCTGGAATCTCCTCCAGCACCTACACCCCTCCCCATCTCTGTAACCTCCTCCAGGCCCCACAACCCTCCCTATCTCTCTAACCTCCTCCAGGCCCTAAACCTTCCCTATCTCTGTAATCTCCACCAGTCCCAACAGCCCTCCCTATCTCTGTAACCTCCTCCAGTCCCTACACCCCTCCCTATCTCTGTAACCTCCTCCAGCCCCTACACCCCTCCCTATCTCTGTAACCTCCTCCAGCCGCTACACCCTCCCTATCTCTGTAACCTCCTCCAGCCCCTACATCCCTCCCTATCTCTGTAACCTCCTCCAGTCCCTACAACCCTCCCTATCTCTGTAACCTTCTCCAGCCCCTACAACCCTCCCTATCTCTGTAGCTCCTCCAGCCCCTACAACCCTCCCTATCTCTGTAACCTCCTCCAGCCCCTACACCCCTCCCTATCTCTGTAACCTCCTCCAGCCGCTACACCCCTCCGTATCTCTGTAACCTCCTCCAGCCCCTACAACCTTCCGTATCTCTGTAACCTCCACCAGCCCCTACAGCCCTCCCTATCTCTGTAACCTCCTCCAGCCCCTACAATCCTCCCTATCTCTGTAACCTCCTCCAGTTCCTAAACCCTCCCAATCTCTGTAACCTCCTCCAGGCCCGACAACACCCCCTATCTCTGTAACCTCCTCCAGCCCCTACACCCCTCCCTATCTCTATAGCCTTCTCCAGCCCCTACAACCCTCCCTATCCCTGCAACCTCTTCCAGCCACTACAACCTTCCCTATCTCTGTAACCTCCTCCAGCACCTACACCCCTCCCTATCTCTGGAATCTCCTCCAGCACCTACACCCCTCCCCATCTCTGTAACCTCCTCCAGGCCCCACAACCCTCCCTATCTCTGTAACCTCCTCCAGGCCCTTAACCTTCCCTATCTCTGTAATCTCCTCCAGTCCCAACAGACCTCCCTATCTCTGTAACCTCCTCCAGTCCCTACACCCCTCCCTATCTCTGTAACCTCCTCCAGCCCCTACACCCCTCCCTATCTCTGTAACCTCCTCCAGCCCCTACACGCCTCCCTATCTCGGTAACCACCTCCAGCCCCTACACACTCCCTATCTCTGTAACCTCCTCCAGCCCCTACAACAATCCCTATCTCTGTAACCTCCTCCAGTCCCTACACCCATCCCTATCTCTGCAAACCTCCTCCAGCCCCTACAACACTCCCTATCTCTGTAACCTCCTCCAGCCCCAACACCCCTCTCTATCTCTGTACCCTCCTCCAGTCCCTACACCCCTCCCTATCTCTGTAACCTCCTCCAGTCCCTACACCCCTCCCGATGTCTGTAACCTCCTCCAGCCCCTACAACACTCCCTATCTCTGTAACCTCCTCCAGCCCCAACACCCCTCTCTATCTCTGTAACCTCCTCCAGCCCCTCCCTATCTCTGGAACCTCCTCCAGCCCCCTACACCCCTCCCTATCTCTGTAACCTCCTCCAGCTCCTACAACACTCCCTATCTCTGTAACCTCCTCCAGCCCCTACAACCATCCCTATCTCTGTAACCTCCTCCAGCCCCTACACCCCTCCCTATCTCTGTAACCTCCTCCAGCCCCTACAACCCTCCCTATCTCTGTAACCTCCTCCAGCCCCTACACTCTTCCCTATCTCTGTAACCTCCTCCAGCCCCTACAACCCTCCCTATCTCTGTAACCTCCTCCAGCCCCTACACTCCTCCCTATCTCTGTAACCTCCTCCAGCCCCTAAAACACTCCCTATCTCTGTAACCTCCTCCAGCCCCTACAACCATCCCTATCTCTGTAACCTCCTCCAGCCCCTACACCCCTCCCTATCTCAGGAACCTCCTCCAGCCCCCTACACCCCTCCCTATCTCTGTAACCTCCTCCAGTACCTACACCCCTCCCTATCTCTGTAACCTCCTCCAGCCACTACACCCCTCCCTATCTCTGTAACCTCCTCCAGCCCCTACAACTCTCCCTATCTCTGTAACCTCCTCCAGCCCCTACACCCTCCCTATCTCTGTAACCACCGCCAGCCCCTACAACCCTCCCTATCTCTGTAATCTCCTCCAGCCCCTACACCCCTCCCGATCTCTGTAACCTCCTCCAGCCCCTCCCTATCTCTGTAACCTCCTCCAGCCCCTACACCCCTCCCTATCTCTGTAATCTAATCCAGCCCCTACAACCCACCCTATCTCTGTAACCTCCTCCAGCCCGTACACCCCTCCCTATCGCTGTAAACTCCTCCAGCCCCTACAACGCTCCCTATCTCTGTAACCTCCTCCAGCCCCAACGCCCCTCCCGATCTCTGTTACCTCCTCCAGCCCCTCCCTATCTCTGTAACCTCCTCCAGCCCATACACCCCTCCCTATCTCTGTAATCTCCTCCAGCCCCTACAACCCTCCCTATCTCTGTAACCTCCACCAGCCCCTACACCCCACGCTATCGCTGTAAACACCTCCAGCTCCTACAACCCTCCCTATCTCTGTAACCTCCTCCAGTCCCTAGAACCCTCCCTATCTCTGTAATCTCCTCCAGTCTCAACACCCCTCCCTATCTCTGTAACCTCCTCCAGTCCCTACACCCATCCCTATCTCTGTAACCTCCTCCAGCCCCTACACCCCTCCCTATCTCTGTAACATCCTCCAGCCCCTACACGCCTCCCTATCTCGGTAACCTCCTCGAGCCCCTACACACTCCCTATCTCTGTAACCTCCTCCAGCCCGTACAACCCTCCCTATCTCTGTAACCTCCTCCAGTCCCTACACCCCTCCCGATCTCTGTAACCTCCTCCAGCCCCTACAACACTCCCTATCTAGGTAACCTCCTCCAGATCCAACACCCCTCCCTATCTCTGTAACCTCCTCCAGCCCCTCCCTATCTCTGGAACCTCCTCCAGCCCCCTACACCCCTCCCTATCTCTGTAACCTCCTCCAGCCCCTACAACACTCCTTATCTCTGTAACCTCCTCCAGCCCCTACAACCATCCCCATCTCTGTAACCTCCTCCAGCCCCTACAACCCTCCCTATCTCTGTAACCTCCTCCAGCCCCAACAACACTCCCTATCTCTGTAACCTCCTCCAGCCCCTACAACACTCCCTATCTCTGTAACCTCCTCCAGCCCCTACAACCCTCCCTATCTCTGTAACCTCCTCCAGCCCCTACTCCCCTCCCTATCTCTGTAACCTCCTCCAGCCCCTCCCTATCTCAGGAACCTCCTCCAGCCCCCTACACCCCTCCCTATCTCTGTAACCTCCTCCAGTACCTACACCCCTCCCTATCTCTGTAACCGCCTCCAGCCCCTACAACACTCGCTATCTCTGTAACCTCCTCCAGCCCCTACACCCCTCCCTATCTCTGTAACCTCCTCCAGACGCTACACCCTCCCTATCTCTGTAACCTCCTCCAGCCCCTACAGCCCTCCCTATCTCTGTAACCTCCTCCAGTCCCTACACCCCTCCCTATCTCTGTAACCTTCTCCAGCCCCTACAACCCTCCCTATCTCTGTAGCTCCTCCAGCCCCTACAACCCTCCCTATCTCTGTAACCTCCTCCAGCCCCTACACCCCTCCCTATCTCCGTAACCTCCTCCAGCCGCTACACCCCTCCCTATCTCTGTAAACTCCTCCAGCCCCTACAACCTTCCGTATCTCTGTAACCTCCACCAGCCCCTACAGCCCTCCCTATCTCTGTAACCTCCTCCAGCCCCTACAATCCTCCCTATCTCTGTAACCTCCTCCAGTTCCTAAACCCTCCCAATCTCTGTAACCTCCTCCAGGCCCGACAACACCCCGTATCTCTGTAACGTCCTCCAGTCACTACACCCCTCCCTATCTCTATAGCCTTCTCCAGCCCCTACAACCCTCCCTATCCCTGCAACCTCTTCCAGCCACTACAACCTTCCCTATCTCTGTAACCTCCTCCAGCACCTACACCCCGCCCTATCTCTGGAATCTCCTCCAGCACCTACACCCCTCCCCATCTCTGTAACCTCCTCCAGGCCCGACAACCCTCCCTATCTCTGTAACCTCCTCCAGTCCCTAAACCCTCCCTATCTCTGTAATCTCCTCCAGTCCCAACACACCTCCCTATCTCTGTAACCTCCTCCAGTCCCTACACCCCTCCCTATCTCTGTAACCTCCTCCAGCCCCTACACCCCTCCCGATGTCTGTAACCTCCTCCAGCACCTACACCCCTCCCCATCTCTGTAACCTCCTCCAGGCCCGACAACCCTCCCTATCTCTGTAACCTCCTCCAGTCCCTAAACCCTCCCTATCTCTGTAATCTCCTCCAGTCCCAACACACCTCCCTATCTCTGTAACCTCCTCCAGTCCCTACACCCCTCCCTATCTCTGTAACCTCCTCCAGCCCCTACACCCCTCCCTATCTCTGTAACCTCCTCCAGCCCCTACACGCCTCCCTATCTCGGTAACCACCTCCAGCCCCCTACACCCCTCCCTATCTCTGTAACCTCCTCCAGCCCCTACAACACTCCTTATCTCTGTAACCTCCTCCAGCCCCTACAACCATCCCCATCTCTGTAACCTCCTCCAGCCCCTACAACCCTCCCTATCTCTGTAACCTCCTCCAGCCCCTACAACCCTCCCTATCTCTGTAACCTCCTCCAGCCCCTACACTCCTCCCTATCTCTGTAACCTCCTCCAGCCCCTACAACCCTCCCTATATCTGTAACCTCCTCCAGCCCCTACACTCCTCCCTATCTCTGTAAACTCCTCCAGCCCCTACAACCCTCCCTATCTCTGTAACCTCCTCCAGTCCCTACAACCCTCCCTATCTCTCTAATCTCCTCCAGTCCCAACACCCCTCCCTATCTCTGTAACCTCCTCCAGTCCCTACACCCCTCCCTATCTCTGTAACCTCCTCCAGCCCCTACACCCCTCCCTATCTCTGTAACCTCCTCCTGCCCCTACAACACTCCTTATCTCTGTAACCTCCTCCAGCCCCTACAACACTCCCTATCTCTGTAACCTCCTCCAGTCGCTACACCCCTCCCTATCTCTGTAACCTCCTCCAGCCCCTACAACACTGCCTATCTCTGTAACCTCCTCCAGCCCCTACAACCCTCCCTATCTCTGTAACCTCCTCCAGCCCCTACACTCCTCCCTATCTCTGTAACCTCCTCCAGCCCCTCCCTATCTCAGGAACCTCCTCCAGCCCCCTACACCCCTCCCTATCTCTGTAACCTCCTCCAGTACCTACACCCCTCCCTATCTCTGTAACAGCCTCCAGCCCCTACAACACTCGCTATCTCTGTAACCTCCTCCAGCCCCTACACCCTTCCCTATCTCTGTAAGCTCCTCCAGCCTCTACACCCTCCCTATCTCTGTAACCTCCTCCAGGCCCGACAACACTCCCTATCTCTGTAACGTCCTCCAGTCACTACACCCCTCCCTATCTCTATATCCTCCTCCAGCCCCTACAACTCTCCCTATCTCTGTAACCTCCTCCACCCACTACAACCCTCCCTATCTCTGTAACCTCCTCCAGCCCCTACAACCCTCCCTATCCCTGAAACCTCTTCCAGCCACTACAACCTTCCCTATCTCTGTAACCTCCTCCAGCACCTACACCCCTCCCTATCTCTGTAACCTCCTCCAGGCCCGACAACCCTCCCTATCTCTGTAACCGCCTCCAGCCCCTACAACACTCGCTATCTCTGTAACCTCCTCCAGCCCCTACACCCTTCCCTGTCTCTGTAAGCTCCTCCAGCCTCTACACCCTCCCCATCTCTGTAACCTCCTCCAGGCCCGACAACCCTCCCTATCTCTGTAACCTCCTCCAGTCCCTAAACCCTCCCTATCTCTGTAACCTCCTCCAGGCCCGACAACCCTCCCTATCTCTGTAACCTCCTCCAGGCCCGACAACCCTCCCTATCTCTGTAACCTCCTCCAGCCCCTACACCCCTCCCTATCTCTGTAACCTCCTCCAGGCCCGACAACCCTCCCTATCTCTGTAACCTCCTCCAGCCCCTACTACCCTCCCTATCTCTGTAACTTCCTCCAGCCCCTACATCCCTCCCTATCTCTGTAACCTCCTCCAGCCTCTACACCCCTCCCTATCTCTGTAACCTCCTCCAGCCCCTACATCCCTTCCTATCTCTGTCATCTCCTCCAGCCCCTACAACCCTCCCTATCTCTGTAACCTCCTCCAGCACCTACACCCCTCCCTATCTCTGGAATCTCCTCCAGCACCTACACCCCTCCCCATCTCTGTAACCTCCTCCAGGCCCGACAACCCTCCCTATCTCTGTAACCTCCTCCAGTCCCTAAACCCTCCCTATTTCTGTAACCTCCTCCAGGCCCGACAACCCTCCCTATCTCTGTAACCTCCTCCAGGCCCGACTACCCTCCCTATCTCTGTAACGTCCTCCAGCACCTACAACCCTCCCTACCTCTGTAACCTCCTCCAGCCCCTACACCCCTCCCTATCTCTGTCACCTCCTCCAGCTCCTACAACCCTCCCTATCTCTGTAACCTCCTCCAGCCCCTACAACCCTCCCTATCTCTGTAACTCTTCCAGCCCCAACAACCCTCCCTATCTCTGTAACCTCCTCCAGTCCCTGCACCCCTCCCTATCTCTGTAACCTCCTCCACCCACTACAACCCTCTCTATCTCTGTAACCTCCTCCAGTCCCTACAACCCTCCCTTATTCTGTAACCTCATCCAGTCCCTTTTCCCCTCCCTATCTCTGTAACCTCCTCCAGACCCTACAACCCTCCCTATCTCTGTAACGTCCCCCAGCCCCTACACCCTTCCCTATATCTGTAACCTCCTCCAGTCCCTACAACACTCCCTATCTCTGTAACCTCCTCCAGTCCCTACACCCCTCCCTATCTCTATAACCTCCTCCAGCCCCTACAACTCTCCCTGTCTCTGTAACCTCCTCCACCCACTACAACCCTCCCTATCTCTGTAACCTCCTCCAGCCCCTACAACACTCTCTATCTCTGTAACCTCCTCCTGTCCCTACAACCCTCCCTAATTCTGTAACCTCCACCAGCCCCTACACCCCTCCCTATCTCTGTAACCTCCTCCAGCCTGTACACCCCTCCCTATCTCTCTAACCTTCTCCAGCCCCTACAACCCTCCCTATCTCTGTAACCTCGCCCAGCTCCTACACTCCTCCCTATCTCTGTAACCTCCTCCAGTCCCTACAATACTCCCTATCTCTGTAACCTCCCCAGACCCTTTAACCCTCCCTATCTCTGTAACCTCCCCTGTCACTACAACACTCCCTACCTCTGTAACCTCCTCCATCCCCTACACCCCTCCCTATCTTTGTAACCTCCCCCAGACCCTTTAACCCTCCCTATCTCTGTAACCTCCTCCAGTCCCTATACCCCTCCCTATCTCTGTAACCTCCTCCAGTCCCTGCACTCCTCCTTATCTCTGTAACCTCCTCCAACCCCTACACCCCTCCCTATCTCTGTAACCTCCTCCATCCGCTACACCCCTCCCTATCTCTGTAACCTCCCCCAGACCCTTTAACCCTCCCTATCTCTGTAACCTCCTCCAGTCCCTACACTCCTCCCGATCTCTGTAACCACCTCCAGCCCCTACACCCCTCCCCATATCTGTAACCTCCTCCAGCCCCTACACCCCTCCCTATCTCTGTAACCTCCTCCATCCCCTACACCCCTCCCTATCTTTGTAACCTCCCCCAGACCCTTTAACCCTCCCTATCTCTGTAACCTCCTCCAGTCCCTATACCCCTCCCTATCTCTGTAACCTCCTCCAGTCCCTACACTCCTCCCTTTCTCTGTAACCACCTCCAGCCCCTACACCCCTCCCTATCTCTGTAACCACCTCCAGCCCCTACATCCCTCCTTATCTCTGTAACCTCCTCCAACCCCTACACCCCTCCCTATCTCTGTAACCTCCTCCATCCGCTACACCCCTCCCTATCTCTGTAACCTCCTCCAGCCCCTACAACCCTCCCTATCTCTGTAACCTCCTCCAGCCCCTACACTCTTCCCTATCTCTGTAACCTCCTCCAGCCCCTACAACCCTCCCTATCTCTGTGACCTCCTCCAGCCCCTACACTCCTCCCTATCTCTGTAACCTCCTCCAGCCCCTAAAACACTCCCTATCTCTGTAACCTCCTCCAGCCCCTACAACCATCCCTATCTCTGTAACCTCCTCCAGCCCCTACACCCCTCCCTATCTCAGGAACCTCCTCCAGCCCCCTACACCCCTCCCTATCTCTGTAACCTCCTCCAGTACCTACACCCCTCCCTATCTCTGTAACCTCCTCCAGCCACTACACCCCTCCCTATCTCTGTAACCTCCTCCAGCCCCTACAACACTCCCTATCTCTGTAACCTCCTCCAGCCCCTACACCCTCCCTATCTCTGTAACCACCGCCAGCCCCTACAACCCTCCCTATCTCTGTAATCTCCTCCAGCCCCTACACCCCTCCCGATCTCTGTAACCTCCTCCAGCCCCTCCCTATCTCTGTAACCTCCTCCAGCCCCTACACCCCTCCCTATCTCTGTAATCTAATCCAGCCCCTACAACCCACCCTATCTCTGTAACCTCCTCCAGCCCGTACACCCCTCCCTATCGTTGTAAACTCCTCCAGCCCCTACAACGCTCCCTATCTCTGTAACCTCCTCCAGCCCCAACGCCCCTCCCGATCTCTGTTACCTCCTCCAGCCCCTCCCTATCTCTGTAACCTCCTCCAGCCCATACACCCCTCCCTATCTCTGTAATCTCCTCCAGCCCCTACAACCCTCCCTATCTCTGTAACCTCCACCAGCCCCTACACCCCACGCTATCGCTGTAAACACCTCCAGCCCCTACAACCCTCCCTATCTCTGTAACCTCCTCCAGTCCCTAGAACCCTCCCTATCTCTGTAATCTCCTCCAGTCTCAACACCCCTCCCTATCTCTGTAACCTCCTCCAGTCCCTACACCCATCCCTATCTCTGTAACCTCCTCCAGCCCCTACACCCCTCCCTATCTCTGTAACATCCTCCAGCCCCTACACGCCTCCCTATCTCGGTAACCTCCTCGAGCCCCTACACACTCCCTATCTCTGTAACCTCCTCCAGCCCGTACAACCCTCCCTATCTCTGTAACCTCCTCCAGTCCCTACACCCCTCCCGATCTCTGTAACCTCCTCCAGCCCCTACAACACTCCCTATCTAGGTAACCTCCTCCAGATCCAACACCCCTCCCTATCTCTGTAACCTCCTCCAGCCCCTCCCTATCTCTGGAACCTCCTCCAGCCCCCTACACCCCTACCTATCTCCGTAACCTCCTCCAGCCCCTACAACAATCCTTATCTCTGTAACCTCCTCCAGCCCCAACAACACTCCCTATCTCTGTAACCTCCTCCAGCCCCTACAACACTCGCTATCTCTGTAACCTCCTCCTGCCCCTACACCCTTCCCTATCTCTGTAACCTCCTCCAGCCGCTACACCCTCCCTATCTCTGTAACCTCCTCCAGCCCCTACATCCCTCCCTATCTCTGTAACCTCCTCCAGTCCCTACAACCCTCCCTATCTCTGTAACCTTCTCCAGCCCCTACAACCCTCCCTATCTCTGTAGCTCCTCCAGCCCCTACAACCCTCCCTATCTCTGTAACCTCCTCCAGCCCCTACACCCCTCCCTATCTCTGTAACCTCCTCCAGCCGCTACACCCCTCCCTATCTCTGTAACCTCCTCCAGCCCCTACAACCTTCCGTATCTCTGTAACCTCCACCAGCCCCTACAGCCCTCCCTATCTCTGTAACCTCCTCCAGCCCCTACAATCCTCCCTATCTCTGTAACCTCCTCCAGTTCCTAAACCCTCCCAATCTCTGTAACCTCCTCCAGGCCCGACAACACCCCCTATCTCTGTAACCTCCTCCAGCCCCTACACCCCTCCCTATCTCTATAGCCTTCTCCAGCCCCTACAACCCTCCCTATCCCTGCAACCTCTTCCAGCCACTACAACCTTCCCTATCTCTGTAACCTCCTCCAGCACCTACACCCCTCCCTATCTCTGGAATCTCCTCCAGCACCTACACCCCTCCCCATCTCTGTAACCTCCTCCAGGCCCCACAACCCTCCCTATCTCTCTAACCTCCTCCAGGCCCTAAACCTTCCCTATCTCTGTAATCTCCTCCAGTCCCAACAGCCCTCCCTATCTCTGTAACCTCCTCCAGTCCCTACACCCCTCCCTATCTCTGTAACCTCCTCCAGCCCCTACACCCCTCCCTATCTCTGTAACCTCCTCCAGCCGCTACACCCTCCCTATCTCTGTAACCTCCTCCAGCCCCTACATCCCTCCCTATCTCTGTAACCTCCTCCAGTCCCTACAACCCTCCCTATCTCTGTAACCTTCTCCAGCCCCTACAACCCTCCCTATCTCTGTAGCTCCTCCAGCCCCTTCAACACTCCCTATCTCTGTAACCTCCTCCAGCCCCTACACCCCTCCCTATCTCTGTAACCTCCTCCAGCCGCTACACCCCTCCCTATCTCTGTAACCTCCTCCAGCCCCTACAACCTTCCGTATCTCTGTAACCTCCACCAGCCCCTACAGCCCTCCCTATCTCTGTAACCTCCTCCAGCCCCTACAATCCTCCCTATCTCTGTATCCTCCTCCAGTTCCTAAACCCTCCCAATCTCTGTAACCTCCTCCAGGCCCGACAACACCCCCTATCTCTGTAACCTCCTCCAGCCCCTACACCCCTCCCTATCTCTATAGCCTTCTCCAGCCCCTACAACCCTCCCTATCCCTGCAACCTCTTCCAGCCACTACAACCTTCCCTATCTCTGTAACCTCCTCCAGCACCTACACCCCTCCCTATCTCTGGAATCTCCTCCAGCACCTACACCCCTCCCCATCTCTGTAACCTCCTCCAGGCCCCACAACCCTCCCTATCTCTGTAACCTCCTCCAGGCCCTAAACCTTCCCTATCTCTGTAATCTCCTCCAGTCCCAACAGACCTCCCTATCTCTGTAACCTCCTCCAGTCCCTACACCCCTCCCTATCTCTGTAACCTCCTCCAGCCCCTACACCCCTCCCTATCTCTGTAACCTCCTCCAGCCCCTACACGCCTCCCTATCTCGGTAACCACCTCCAGCCCCTACACACTCCCTATCTCTGTAACCTCCTCCAGCCCCTACAACAATCCCTATCTCTATAACCTCCTCCAGTCCCTACACCCATCCCTATCTCTGCAAACCTCCTCCAGCCCCTACAACACTCCCTATCTCTGTAACCTCCTCCAGCCCCAACACCCCTCTCTATCTCTGTACCCTCCTCCAGTCCCTACACCCCTCCCTATCTCTGTAACCTCCTCCAGTCCCTACACCCCTCCCGATGTCTGTAACCTCCTCCAGCCCCTACAACACTCCCTATCTCTGTAACCTCCTCCAGCCCCAACACCCCTCTCTATCTCTGTAACCTCCTCCAGCCCCTCCCTATCTCTGGAACCTCCTCCAGCTCCTACAACACTCCCTATCTCTGTAACCTCCTCCAGCCCCTACAACCATCCCTATCTCTGTAACCTCCTCCAGCCCCTACACCCCTCCCTATCTCTGTAACCTCCTCCAGCCCCTACAACCCTCCCTATCTCTGTAACCTCCTCCAGCCCCTACACTCTTCCCTATCTCTGTAACCTCCTCCAGCCCCTACAACCCTCCCTATCTCTGTAACCTCCTCCAGCCCCTACACTCCTCCCTATCTCTGTAACCTCCTCCAGCCCCTAAAACACTCCCTATCTCTGTAACCTCCTCCAGCCCCTACAACCATCCCTATCTCTGTAACCTCCTCCAGCCCCTACACCCCTCCCTATCTCAGGAACCTCCTCCAGCCCCCTACACCCCTCCCTATCTCTGTAACCTCCTCCAGTACCTACACCCCTCCCTATCTCTGTAACCTCCTCCAGCCACTACACCCCTCCCTATCTCTGTAACCTCCTCCAGCCCCTACAACACTCCCTATCTCTGTAACCTCCTCCAGCCCCTACACCCTCCCTATCTCTGTAACCACCGCCAGCCCCTACAACCCTCCCTATCTCTGTAATCTCCTCCAGCCCCTACACCCCTCCCGATCTCTGTAACCTCCTCCAGCCCCTCCCTATCTCTGTAACCTCCTCCAGCCCCTACACCCCTCCCTATCTCTGTAATCTAATCCAGCCCCTACAACCCACCCTATCTCTGTAACCTCCTCCAGCCCGTACACCCCTCCCTATCGCTGTAAACTCCTCCAGCCCCTACAACGCTCCCTATCTCTGTAACCTCCTCCAGCCCCAACGCCCCTCCCGATCTCTGTTACCTCCTCCAGCCCCTCCCTATCTCTGTAACCTCCTCCAGCCCATACACCCCTCCCTATCTCTGTAATCTCCTCCAGCCCCTACAACCCTCCCTATCTCTGTAACCTCCACCAGCCCCTACACCCCACGCTATCGCTGTAAACACCTCCAGCCCCTACAACCCTCCCTATCTCTGTAACCTCCTCCAGTCCCTAGAACCCTCCCTATCTCTGTAATCTCCTCCAGTCTCAACACCCCTCCCTATCTCTGTAACCTCCTCCAGTCCCTACACCCATCCCTATCTCTGTAACCTCCTCCAGCCCCTACACCCCTCCCTATCTCTGTAACATCCTCCAGCCCCTACACGCCTCCCTATCTCGGTAACCTCCTCGAGCCCCTACACACTCCCTATCTCTGTAACCTCCTCCAGCCCGTACAACCCTCCCTATCTCTGTAACCTCCTCCAGTCCCTACACCCCTCCCGATCTCTGTAACCTCCTCCAGCCCCTACAACACTCCCTATCTAGGTAACCTCCTCCAGATCCAACACCCCTCCCTATCTCTGTAACCTCCTCCAGCCCCTCCCTATCTCTGGAACCTCCTCCAGCCCCCTACACCACTACCTATCTCCGTAACCTCCTCCAGCCCCTACAACAATCCTTATCTCTGTAACCTCCTCCAGCCCCAACACTCCCTATCTCTGTAACCTCCTCCAGCCCCTACAACACTCCCTATCTCTGTAACCTCCTCCAGCCCCTACAACCCTCCCTATCTCTGTAACCTCCTCCAGCCCCTACTCCCCTCCCTATCTCTGTAACCTCCTCCAGCCCCTCCCTATCTCAGGAACCTCCTCCAGCCCCCTACACCCCTCCCTATCTCTGTAACCTCCTCCAGTACCTACACCCCTCCCTATCTCTGTAACCGCCTCCAGCCCCTCAACACTCGCTATCTCTGTAACCTCCTCCAGCCCCTACACCCCTCCCTATCTCTGTAACCTCCTCCAGACGCTACACCCTCCCTATCTCTGTAACCTCCTCCAGCCCCTACATCCCTCCCTATCTCTGTAACCTCCTCCAGTCCCTACACCCCTCCCTATCTCTGTAACCTTCTCCAGCCCCTACAACCCTCCCTATCTCTGTAGCTCCTCCAGCCCCTACAACCCTCCCTATCTCTGTAACCTCCTCCAGCCCCTACACCCCTCCCTATCTCTGTAACCTCCTCCAGCCGCTACACCCCTCCCTATCTCTGTAAACTCCTCCAGCCCCTACAACCTTCCGTATCTCTGTAACCTCCACCAGCCCCTACAGCCCTCCCTATCTCTGTAACCTCCTCCAGCCCCTACAATCCTCCCTATCTCTGTAACCTCCTCCAGTTCCTAAACCCTCCCAATCTCTGTAACCTCCTCCAGGCCCGACAACACCCCGTATCTCTGTAACGTCCTCCAGTCACTACACCCCTCCCTATCTCTATAGCCTTCTCCAGCCCCTACAACCCTCCCTATCCCTGCAACCTCTTCCAGCCACTACAACCTTCCCTATCTCTCTAACCTCCTCCAGCACCTACACCCCGCCCTATCTCTGGAATCTCCTCCAGCACCTACACCCCTCCCCATCTCTGTAACCTCCTCCAGGCCCGACAACCCTCCCTATCTCTGTAACCTCCTCCAGTCCCTAAACCCTCCCTATCTCTGTAATCTCCTCCAGTCCCAACACACCTCCCTATCTCTGTAACCTCCTCCAGTCCCTACACCCCTCCCTATCTCTGTAACCTCCTCCAGCCCCTACACCCCTCCCGATGTCTGTAACCTCCTCTAGCCCCTACAACACTCCCTATCTCTGTAACCTCCTCCAGCCCCAGCACCCCTCTCTATCTCTGTAACCTCCTCCAGCCCCTCCCTATCTCTGGAACCTCCTCCAGCCCCCTACACCCCTCCCTATCTCTGTAACCTCCTCCAGCCCCTACAACACTCCTTATCTCTGTAACCTCCTCCAGCCCCTACAACCATCCCCATCTCTGTAACCTCCTCCAGCCCCTACAACCCTCCCTATCTCTGTAACCTCCTCCAGCCCCTACAACCCTCCCTATCTCTGTAACCTCCTCCAGCCCCTACACTCCTCCCTATCTCTGTAACCTCCTCCAGCCCCTACAACCCTCCCTATCTCTGTAACCTCCTCCTGCCCCTACACTCCTCCCTATCTCTGTAACCTCCTCCAGCCCCTACAACCCTCCCTATCTCTGTAACCTCCTCCAGTCCCTACAACCCTCCCTATCTCTCTAATCTCCTCCAGTCCCAACACCCCTCCCTATCTCTGTAACCTCCTCCAGTCCCTACACCCCTCCCTATCTCTGTAACCTCCTCCAGCCCCTACACCCCTCCCTATCTCTGTAACCTCCTCCTGCCCCTACAACACTCCTTATCTCTGTAACCTCCTCCAGCCCCTACAACACTCCCTATCTCTGTAACCTCCTCCAGTCGCTACACCCCTCCCTATCTCTGTAACCTCCTCCAGCCCCTACAACACTGCCTATCTCTGTAACCTCCTCCAGCCCCTACAACCCTCCCTATCTCTGTAACCTCCTCCAGCCCCTACACTCCTCCCTATCTCTGTAACCTCCTCCAGCCCCTCCCTATCTCAGGAACCTCCTCCAGCCCCCTACACCCCTCCCTATCTCTGTAACCTCCTCCAGTACCTACACCCCTCCCTATCTCTGTAACAGCCTCCAGCCCCTACAACACTCGCTATCTCTGTAACCTCCTCCAGCCCCTACACCCTTCCCTATCTCTGTAAGCTCCTCCAGCCTCTACACCCTCCCTATCTCTGTAATCTCCTCCAGCCCCTACATCCCTCCCTATCTCTGTAACCTCCTCCAGTCCCTACACCCCTCCCTATCTCTGTAACCTCCTCCAGGCCCGACAACACTCCCTATCTCTGTAACGTCCTCCAGTCACTACACCCCACCCTATCTCTATATCCTCCTCCAGCCCCTACAACTCTCCCTATCTCTGTAACCTCCTCCACCCACTACAACCCTCCCTATCTCTGTAACCTCCTCCAGCCCCTACAACCCTCCCTATCCCTGCAACCTCTTCCAGCCACTACAACCTTCCCTATCTCTGTAACCTCCTCCAGCACCTACACCCCTCCCTATCTCTGGAATCTCCTCCAGCACCTACACCCCTCCCCATCTCTGTAACCTCCTCCAGGCCCGACAACCCTCCCTATCTCTGTAACCGCCTCCAGCCCCTACAACACTCGCTATCTCTGTAACCTCCTCCAGCCCCTACACCCTTCCCTGTCTCTGTAAGCTCCTCCAGCCTCTACACCCTCCCCATCTCTGTAACCTCCTCCAGGCCCGACAACCCTCCCTATCTCTGTAACCTCCTCCAGTCCCTAAACCCTCCCTATCTCTGTAACCTCCTCCAGGCCCGACAACCCTCCCTATCTCTGTAACCTCCTCCAGGCCCGACAACCCTCCCTATCTCTGTAACCTCCTCCAGCCCCTACACCCCTCCCTATCTCTGTAACCTCCTCCAGGCCCGACAACCCTCCCTATCTCTGTAACCTCCTCCAGCCCCTACTACCCTCCCTATCTCTGTAACTTCCTCCAGCCCCTACATCCCTCCCTATCTCTGTAACCTCCTCCAGCCTCTACACCCCTCCCTATCTCTGTAACCTCCTCCAGCCCCTACATCCCTTCCTATCTCTGTCATCTCCTCCAGCCCCTACAACCCTCCCTATCTCTGTAACCTCCTCCAGCACCTACACCCCTCCCTATCTCTGGAATCTCCTCCAGCACCTACACCCCTCCCCATCTCTGTAACCTCCTCCAGGCCCGACAACCCTCCCTATCTCTGTAACCTCCTCCAGTCCCTAAACCCTCCCTATTTCTGTAACCTCCTCCTGGCCCGACAACCCTCCCTATCTCTGTAACCTCCTCCAGGCCCGACTACCCTCCCTATCTCTGTAACCTCCTCCAGCACCTACAACCCTCCCTACCTCTGTAACCTCCTCCAGCCCCTACACCCCTCCCTATCTCTGTCACCTCCTCCAGCTCCTACAACCCTCCCTATCTCTGTAACCTCCTCCAGCCCCTACAACCCTCCCTATCTCTGTAACTCTTCCAGCCCCTACAACCCTCCCTATCTCTGTAACCTCCTCCAGTCCCTGCACCTCTCCCTATCTCTGTAACCTCCTCCACCCACTACAACCCTCTCTATCTCTGTAACCTCCTCCAGTCCCTACAACCCTCCCTTATTCTGTAACCTCATCCAGTCCCTTTTCCCCTCCCTATCTCTGTAACCTCCTCCAGACCCTACAACCCTCCCTATCTCTGTAACGTCCCCCAGCCCCTACACCCTTCCCTATATCTGTAACCTCCTCCAGTCCCTACAACACTCCCTATCTCTGTAACCTCCTCCAGTCCCTACACCCCTCCCTATCTCTATAACCTCCTCCAGCCCCTACAACTCTCCCTGTCTCTGTAACCTCCTCCACCCACTACAACCCTCCCTATCTCTGTAACCTCCTCCAGCCCCTACAACACTCTCTATCTCTGTAACCTCCTCCTGTCCCTACAACCCTCCCTAATTCTGTAACCTCCACCAGCCCCTACACCCCTCCCTATCTCTGTAACCTCCTCCAGCCTGTACACCCCTCCCTATCTCTCTAACCTTCTCCAGCCCCTACAACCCTCCCTATCTCTGTAACCTCGCCCAGCTCCTACACTCCTCCCTATCTCTGTAACCTCCTCCAGTCCCTACAATACTCCCTATCTCTGTAACCTCCCCCAGACCCTTTAACCCTCCCTATCTCTGTAACCTCCCCTGTCACTACAACACTCCCTACCTCTGTAACCTCCTCCATCCCCTACACCCCTCCCTATCTTTGTAACCTCCCCCAGACCCTTTAACCCTCCCTATCTCTGTAACCTCCTCCAGTCCCTATACCCCTCCCTATCTCTGTAACCTCCTCCAGTCCCTACACTCCTCCCTATCTCTGTAACCACCTCCAGCCCCTACACCCCTCCCTATCTCTGTAACCACCTCCAGCCCCTACACCCCTCCTTATCTCTGTAACCTCCTCCAACCCCTACACCCCTCCCTATCTCTGTAACCTCCTCCATCCGCTACACCCCTCCCTATCTCTGTAACCTCCCCCAGACCCTTTAACCCTCCCTATCTCTGTAACCTCCTCCAGTCCCTACACTCCTCCCGATCTCTGTAACCACCTCCAGCCCCTACACCCCTCCCCATATCTGTAACCTCCTCCAGCCCCTACACCCCTCCCTATCTCTGTAACCTCCTCCATCCCCTACACCCCTCCCTATCTTTGTAACCTCCCCCAGACCCTTTAACCCTCCCTATCTCTGTAACCTCCTCCAGTCCCTATACCCCTCCCTATCTCTGTAACCTCCTCCAGTCCCTACACTCCTCCCTTTCTCTGTAACCACCTCCAGCCCCTACACCCCTCCCTATCTCTGTAACCACCTCCAGCCCCTACATCCCTCCTTATCTCTGTAACCTCCTCCAACCCCTACACCCCTCCCTATCTCTGTAACCTCCTCCATCCGCTACACCCCTCCCTATCTCTGTAACCTCCCCCAGACCCTTTAACCCTCCCTATCTCTGTAACCTCCTCCAGCACCTACACCCCTCCCCATATCTGTAACCTCCTCCAGCCCCTACACCCCTCCCTATCTCTGTAACCTCCTCCAGCCCCTACACCCCTCCCTATCTCTGTAACCTCCTCCAGCACCTGCACCCCTCCCTATCTCTGTAACCTCCTCCAGCCCCTACAACCCTCCCTATCTCTGTAACCTCCTCCAGCACCTACACCCCTCCCTATCTCTGTAACCTCCTCCAGCCCCTACAACCCTCCCTATCTCTGTAACCTTCTACAACCCTCTGAGATCTCTGATCTCCTCCAATTCCGGCCTCTCGAGCATCCCCCGATTCCCATTGCTCCACCATTGGCGGCCGTGCCTTCAGCTGCCTGGGGGCCCTCTTTTTCTCCCCTTAAGGTGCAGGTCAAGAGTTCCAGATCCCTACAGTTCTCGGAGGTAAACGTTTTCCCCTCCCTTCCTCTGCTGTTCCTGTGTACTGGGCTCAAGAAGAGCTGAATGGCCTCCTGTTCCTGTGTAACGGGCTTGAGAGGGGCTGAATGGCCTCCTCCTGTTCCTGTGTAACAGGCTCGAGTGACCCCTAAGAACTCTCTGTATTCTTTTGGGGTGGGTGGAGGGGGTTGGGACTTTGCGGGAGTGAGGCGGTGTTGGGGGGGTGGGGGGGGAGGCGGGGGGGGGGAGGCGGGTCACCTCTGAACCCTGACAGTGATGGAGGGGGTTGGGGCGAGGGGGGTGCGGGGAGGGGTCAAGGGGCACAGGTCGCGTTCCCTTCCCCACCTGCACCCCCCAGCCCCCCCCCCCCCCCCCCCCCCCCCCAGCCAACGCACCCCCCTCCCGAGCTAACGAGCCCGGCGTGTGTTTCTGTTGGCCTCAGGTCCTTCACCCCGGACTTTGTCCTGGTGAGGCAGCACGCGTTCAGCATGGCGAAGGGCGGAGACTTCCGGAACATCGTCATCGGTCTCCAGTACGCCGGCGTGGCCAGTGTCAACTCCATGCACTCCGTCTACAATTTCTGTGACAAGCCCTGGGTGGTAAGTACGGTTTGGGGGGGGGTGGTGGGTGGGGGTGCAGGGTGGTGGTTGGTTTTGCTGGGGGGCGGGTGCTGCTGTTGGGGGGGGTAAGGGGGGGGTAGTAATGGCTCCAGGACGGGTTTTCCCCAGGGGTTGGGCTGCCTTCGAGGCCTAGTCGAACAGGAAAGCCTGTCCCTCTCCGCCAACGCCCCTGCTCCCTCCCCCGTCCGATGTTTGGGTTGGGGGGAGTGGTGTAACTGGATTTTGGGTGGTGGAGGGGAGGTGGGAGGAGGTTGGAGGGGGCGGCGGGTGGACATGGATTCTCCCATCGCCCTTGGCCAACCCGGTGACCTCCAACCCCGGCTCACGGAGGAACGCATTCTGCTCGATGCCCCACGCGGTCGATCGGCAGGTCGGGTGCCTGCGAGGGATCCGGGCGACAGGCAGTGAGGTGGATCCTGGGCGGCCAGCTCCGAGGTGTCTCATCGCCAGGGGGTGCTGCTGGGGGTTGTGGTTGTGTGGGCAGTGGTAGATCTTCTGAGATTTTCTTTCCATTAATCCCGCTGTTTGCCTCCCCCCAACTTCCCCATCTGCAGTTTGGACAACTGGCAAAGATATTCAAGAAACTGGGACCAGAGGAGTTCCCCCTCATTGAACAAGTGTTCTACCCTAACCACAAGGAGATGGTGAGTACCATCAAAAAGCACATTCTCAGACACTCACACTCACTCATTCACACACACACACACACACACTCACTCACACACACGCAGACATTCACACACACACACATGCAGACATTCACACACACACAAACACACACACTCACTCTCACACACACACACTCACTCACTCACTCACACAGACACTCACTCACTCACTCACACGCACATACACACACTCACAGACACACACACTCACAGATACACTCACAAACACACACACTTGCAGACACACACACACACACTCACACTTACAGACACACACAGACACACTCATAGACACACACACACACTCAGACACACACACACTCACGCACACAAACGCTCATACACACTCTCTCACACACACATTCACACAGACACACACACACACATACACTCCCACACACACACACACTCACTCACACACAGACACACACTCACAGACGCACACACACTCTCAGACACACACACACACACACACACACTCTCTCTCACACACACACACACGCAGACATTCACACACACACACACGCAGACATTCACACACACACACAAACACGCACACTCACTCACTCACACACACACACACACACACACTCACACACACACAGACATTCACACACACACACATGCAGACATTCACACACACACAAACACACACACACTCACTCTCACACACACACACTCACTCACTCACACACACAGACACTCACTCACTCACTCACACACACACACACACACACACACACACTCATAGACACACACACTCACAGATACACTCACAAACACACACACTTGCAGACACACACACACACACTCACACTTACAGACACACACAGACACACTCATAGACACACACACACACACACTCAGACACACACACACTCACGCACACAAATGCTCATACACACTCTGTCACACACACATTCACACAAACACACACACAAACATACACTCTCACACACACACACTCACTCATTCACACACACACACACACACACTCACAGACGCACACACACTCTCAGACACACACACACACACTCTCTCTCTCACACACACACACACACGCAGACATTCACACACACACACACGCAGACATTCACACACACACACAAACACGCACACTCACTCACTCACACACACACACACTCACACACACACAGACATTCACACACACACACATGCAGACATTCACACACACACAAACACACACACACTCACTCTCACACACACACACTCACTCACTCACACACACAGACACTCACTCACTCACTCACACGCAGACACACACACACTCTCAGACACACACACACACACTCTCTCTCTCACACACACACACAAACAAACACACACACTCACTCTCACACACACACACTCACTCACTCACACACACAGACACTCACTCACTCACTCACACACACACACACACACACACAGACATTCACACACACACACATGCAGACATTCACACACACACAAACACACACACACTCACTCTCACACACACACACTCACTCACTCACACACACAGACACTCACTCACTCACCTCACACGCACACGCACACACACTCACAGACACACACACTCACAGATACACTCTCAAAACACACACACTTGCAGACACACACACACACACTCACACTTACAGACACACACAGACACACTCATAGACACACACACACACTCAGACACACACACACTCACGCACACAAACGCTCATACACACTCTCTCACACACACATTCACACAGACCACACACACACATAAACTCTCACCAACACACACACTCACTCACTCACACACACACAGACACACACACTCACAGACGCACACCACACTGTCAGACACACACACACACACACACACTCTCTCTCACACACCACACACGCACGACATTCATACACACACACACAAACACACACACACACACAAAACACGCACATGCTCTAACACAAATGTACAGACACACGTACTCATGGTCATAGTCTTCAGATATGGTATCTCCTCTTTACAATCCCCGATTAAACTCAGTTCAATGGATACCTTAAATGCAGGAGTAGATAGAAGGGGGCATATTTTCAGAATTGTAATATGGGCCAAGTGGCAGATGATCCCTTTTTCTAATTGCCCCCTTGAGAAGGTGGTGGGTGAGCCGCCTTCTTGAGCCGCTGCAGTCCCGTGTGGTGTAGGTACACCCACCGTGCTGTTAAGGAGGGAGTTCCAGGATTTTGTCTCCGTGTGGTGTAGGTACACCCACCGTGCTGTTAGGGAGGGAGTTCCAGGATTTTGTCCCGTGTGGGTGTAGGTACACCCACCGTGCTGTTAGGGAGGGAGTTCCAGGATTTTGTCCGTGTGGTGTAGGTACACCCACCGTGCTGTTAGGGAGGGAGTTCCAGGATTTTGTCCGTGTGGTGTAGGTGCACCCACCGTGCTGTTTAGGGAGGGGAGTTCCAGGATTTTGACCCGTGTGGTGTAGCTACACCCACCGTGGCTGTTAGGGAGGGAGTTCCAGGATTTTGTCCGTGTGGTGTAGGTACACCCCACCGTGCTGTTAGGGAGGGAGTTCCAGGATTTTGTCCCCGTGTGGTGTAGGTACACCCACCGTGCTGTTAGGGAGGGAGTTCCAGGATTTTGTCCTCGTGTGGTGTAGGTACACCCACCGTGCTGTTAGGGAGGGGAGTTTCCAGGATTTTGACCCGTGTGGTGTAGGTACACCCCACCGTGCTGTTAGGGAGGGAGTTCCAGGATTTTGTCCGTGTGGTGTAGGTACACCCACCGTGCTGTTTAGGGAGGGAGTTCCAGGATTTTGTCCGTGTGGTGTAGGTACACCCACCGTGCTGTTAGGGAGGGAGTTCCAGGATTTTGACCCGGTGTGGTGTAGGTACATCCCACCGTGCTGTTAGGGAGGGAGTTCCAGGATTTTGTCCCGTGTGGTGTAGGTACACCCCACCGTGCTGTTAGGGAGGGAGTTCCAGGATTTTGTCCCGTGTGGTGTAGGTACACCCACCGTGCTGTTAGGGAGAGAGTTCCAGGATTTTGTCCCGTGTGGTGTAGGTACACCCACCGTGCTGTTAGGGAGGGAGTTCCAGGATTTTGTCCCGTGTGGTGTAGGTACACCCACCGCGCTGTTAGGGAGGGAGTTCCAGGATTTTGTCCCGTGTGGTGTAGGTACACCCACCGTGCTGTTAGGGAGGGAGTTCCAGGATTTTGACCCAGCCACAGTGAAGGAACGGCCGATATATTTCCAAGTCGGGATGGTGAGTGGCTTGGTATGTGACCCCTAGGGGGCAGTATACCTTCATTGTAACTATAATAGTCCTACTTGACCCTTAGGGGGCAGTATACCACCATTGTACCTGTAACTACCATAACTGACCCAGAGGGGGCAGAAAATATACACTGTAACTGTAATTACCCTACCTGAACCATAGGGGGTAGTCTACCTCCGAAATAACTGTAATTATCCTACCTCACCCTGAGGGGGTAGTCTGCCTGCAGTACAACTGTAATTACCCTACCTGAACCATAGGGGGTAATCTACCTCCAATATAACTGTAATTACCCTACTTGACCTAAAGGGGAACATCTAGCCCCATTGTCCCACATAACCAGATAGGGCTCTCCCTCAGTACTGACCCTCCGACAGTGCGGCTCTCCCTCAGTACTGACCCTCCGACAGTGCGGCGCTCCCTCAGTACTGACCCTCCGACAGTGCGGAGCTCCCTCAGTACTGACCCTCCGACAGTGCGGCGCTCCTTCAGCACTGACCCTCTGACAGTGCGGCGCTCCCTCAGTACTGACCCTCCGACAGTGCGGATCTCCCTCAGTACTGACCCTCCGACAGTGCGGCGCTCCCTCAGCACTGACCCTCCGACAGTGCGGCGCTCCCTCAGCGCTGACCCTCCCACAGTGTGGCGCTCCCTCAGCACTGACCCTCCCACAGTGCGGCGCTCCCTCAGCACTGACCCTCCTACAGTGCGGCGCTCCTTCAGCACTGACCCTCCCACAGTGCGGCTCTCCCTCAGCACTGACCCTCCCACAGTGTGGCGCTCCCTCAGCACTGACCCTCCCACAGTGCGGCGCTCCCTCAGCACTGACCTTCCCACAGTGTGGCGCTCCCTCAGCACTGACCCTCCGACAGTGCGACGCTCCCTCAGCACTGACCCTCCCACAGTGCGGCGCTCCCTCAGCACTGACCCCTCCGACAGTGCGGCACTCCCTCAGTCCTGACCCTCCGACAGCGCAGCGCTCCCTCAGCACTGACCCTCCGACAGTGCGGCGCTCCCTCAGTCCCTGACCCTCCGACAGTGCGGCACTCCCTCAGCACTGACCCTCCGACAGTGCGGCGCTCCCTCAGCACTGACCCTCCGACAGTGCGGCGCTCCGTCAGCACTGACCCTCCGACAGTGCGGCACTCCCTCAGCACTGACCCTCCGACAGTGCGGCGCTCCCTCAGCACTGACCCTCCGACAGTGCGGTGCTCCCTCAGCACTGACCCTCCGACAGTGCGGCGCTCCCTCAGCACTGACCCTCTGACAGTGCGGCGCTCCCTCAGCACTGACCCTCCGACAGTGCGGCGCTCCCTCAGCACTGACCCTCTGACAGTGCGGCACTCCCTCAGCACTGACCCTCCGACAGTGCGGCACTCCCTCAGCACTGACCCTCCGACAGTGCGGCGCTCCCTCAGCACTGACCCTCCGACAGTGCGGTGCTCCCTCAGCACTGACCCTCCGACAGTGCGGCGCTCCCTCAGCACTGACCCTCTGACAGTGCGGCGCTCCCTCAGCACTGACCCTCCGACAGTGCGGCGCTCCCTCAGCACTGACCCTCTGACAGTGCGGCGCTCCCTCAGCACTGACCCTCCGACAGTGCGGCGCTCCCTCAGCACTGACCCTCCGACAGTGCGGCACTCCCTCAGCACTGACCCTCCGACAGTGCGGCGCTCCCTCAGTACTGAACATCCAACAGTGCGGCACTCCCTCAGCGCTGACCCTCCAACAGTGCGGCGCTCCCTCAGCACTGACCCTCTCACCGTGCAGTGCTCCCTCAGCACTGACCCTCCGACATTGCGGCCCTCCCTCCGCACTGACCCTCCCACGGTGACCCACTCCCTCAGCGCTGACCCTCTGACAGTGCGGTGCTCTCTCAGCGCTGACTCTTCGACAGTGCGGTGCTCCCTCAGCACTGACCCTCCCACATTGTGGCACGCCCTCAGCACTGACCCTCCGACAGTGCGGCACTCCCTCAGCGCTGACCCTCCGACAGTGCGGCACTCCCTCAGCGCTGACCCTCTGACAGTGCGGCGCTCCCTCAGCACTGTCTCTCCCACAGTGCGGCGCTGCCTCAGAACTGACCCTCCGACAGTGCGGCTCTCCCTAGCACTGACCCTCCGACAGTGCGGCAGTCCCTCAGCACTGACCCTCACACAGTGCGGCAGTCCCTCAGCACTGACCCTCCGACAGTGCGGCGCTCCCTCAGCACTGACCCTCCCACAGTGCGGCGCTCCCTCAGCACTGACCCTCCCACAGTACGGCGCTCCCTCAGCACTGACCCTCCAACAGTGCGGCGCTCCCTCAGCACTGACCCTCCCACAGTGCGGCGCTCCCTCAGCACTGACCCTCCCACAGTGCGGCGCTCCCTCAGCACTGACCCTCCCACAGTGCGGCGCTCCCTCAGCACTGACCCTCCGACAGTGCGGCGCTCCCTCAGCACTGACCCTCCGACAGTGCGGCTCTCCCTCAGCACTGACCCACTGACAGTACGGCACTCCCTCAGTATTGACCCTTCCACAGTGCGGTGCTCCCTCAGCACTGACCCTCCCACAGTGCGGCGCTCCCTCAGCACTGACCCTCCCACAGTGCGGCGCTCCCTCAGCACTGACCCTCCCACAGTGCGGCGCTCCCTCAGCACTGACCCTCCCACAGTGCGGCGCTCCCTCAGCACTGACCCTCCCACAGTGCGGTGATCCCTCAGCACTGACCCTCCCACAGTGCGGCGCTCCCTCAGCACTGACCCTCCCACAGTGCGGCGCTCCCTCAGCACTGACCCTCCCACAGTGCGGCGCTCCCTCAGCACTGACCCTCCCACAGTGCGGCGCTCCCTCAGCACTGACCCTCCCACAGTGCGGCGCTCCTTCAGCACTGACCCTCCGATAGTGCGGCGCTACCTCAGCACTGACCCTCCGACAGTGCGGTGCTCCCTCAGCACTGACCCTCCGACAGTGCGGTGCTCCCTCAGCACTGACCCTCCGACAGTGCGGTGCTCCCTCAGCACTGACCCTCTGACAGTGCGGTGCTCCCCTCAGCACTGACCCTCCGACAGTGCGGCGCACCCTCAGCACTGACCCTCCGACAGTGTGGCGCTCCCTCAGCACTGACCCTCCGACAGTGCGGTGCTCCCTCAGCACTGACCCTCCGACAGTGCGGCGCTCCCTCAGCGCTGGGACCAGGAGAGAGGAGCTTTAGGCTACAATTCTTGGGTCAAGAAACTGGAATTCTCTGAGTTTCCTATATTCACCATCCTCAATCGGGCACTCCAAGCACCTGCCTGAAGCTTTTAGTCCTCCCGAATTTGCCGGCCTTTCAACACTAATTGAGACCCACGATTTGAACTGGTGTCAGGAGGATGTGCAAGTTACTATATAAATGCAGGTTTTCGAGTTCCCTTATGGGATGGGAACATGCCTGACCATGGCAAGTCTAGTTGCCCCTGGAGAATCCAGCCAAGTGGTTGCCAGGGCCAGGTCAGAGGGCAGTTAAGAGTCACCCCCGTTGCCGTGGGTTCTGGAGCCACGCGTGGGCCAGAGCGGGTAAGAATGGCAGATTTCTTTCCCTGAAGGACACCAGTGAACCGGATGGGCTTTCATTGACAAATGGGAGTTTCCCGGCCGCTGTTTCTGGGGCTGGCTTTTTAAATGCATTTTAATTCATTGACTGAGTCCAACCGTTTGGCGGTACAGAACGTAGTGTTGCTGGAAAAAGGAGACATTCACTGACTCAATGCCCTTGACCAGTACGGGTCAAGCTGCCTGGTTTAAATCTCAGACAATGGCTCGGCAGTTAACTGTCAGTCACCATCAACTGGCGCACTCCCCAGGGCAACAACCCCTACCAATTCGCCAACCAATCATCACTCTCTTCACATGCAGTGTAAATTATACTGAGAGTGCAAGCTCTGATATGTTCCCGTTTCTCGGCGCCTAAATTTAACCTTGGTAAACACGGAAGGACAGAAGGGTTTGTGACCGAAGGTATCTTTATTAATTTGACAAAAAATACGTAGACTTAACAGTTTCCGATTCGGCCTTCTGAGCTCCGGAGCACAGGGGAGCCCGTGGCTTGAGCTGTGTTCTGGCATTTCATCGAAACCGTCGCATCTTACAAGTAGGAATAATAAGTTACAGTCGAAGGAAAAGAGGCAGAGGCCTTCGTTATATCGAGGAAGCCTTTGTAACGGCGGCCATTTTGTTTGCCACGGCGGCCATTTTGTTGGCGCTGGAGCTGCAATTGAAAGAAGCCAAGTGTGTCGAGCCGGGGTGGCTCGGGCTGCACTAGACTGGCCGGCGCCCCGTTCCCGGTTGCGCCCGGCGGGTCGGCCACACGGCCCCCTGAGTTTCCTGTTCCGGCAATTTTCCAGACTCGCCGTCCATCCAAGCCGGGGGGGGGGGGGGGGGGGGGGTGGGGGGGTGGGGGGTAGGTTGGGTGGGAAGGGCGGGTCGGGGTTGGGGAGGTGTGACAATCATTGTCAGTGAGTATATAGTGGGGAGTGAAGCGACGGTGCAGTGGTTGGGGGGGGGGGGGTGCGGAGGGGGGTGCAGGTGGTGGGGGTTGGAGGGTGGGGGAGGGGGAAAAGCGGGAGAGAGGGAGGGGAATAGCTCGAAGGAGAAGGCGCCGGGCGTCGTGGGGAGGAATCCGCCGGGCGGAAGGCCCGCTCGGTCGGGCCCCGCCGCCAAGGAGGTGGCCATTTTTGTTTGCGGGCGGTTCCCAGCATGCTTTGCAGGTGGCCAACGCCAAGGGGCCCCTCTGCCTACGTGAAGAAGCAAGGGCAGGAGCTCCATAGTCGGGCGGTGGCTGGTGGGGGGGTGGTGGAGAGGGGAAGGAGGGTGGTGGGCAAGGGGAAAGCAGTGACGCGATTGGCGCGGCGGGGGAGGGGGGGCGGGGTTAGGAGCCGCCCGAGGTAGACCGAGGCCTAAACCCACGGCCATTTTGCCCACAAAATGGCCGCCTCGGCTCCACGGAGCAAGACCCTTCGCTCGGACCACCGGCCTACGCAACGGAGTGTTAAGCAATCGACTGAGGGATGTTAACTCGAGGGGAAGAGGCAGTGGGGGGTGTTGGGGAGGAGGGGGGAGTGACGGAGTGGCCCTGAGAAAGGAGGGCGGATTACTGCAGACGAGGCGGTTGGGGGGGAGTGGGGGGGTGGCTGGGGGGGGCGGCGGAGGGCGTTGGCGGTGGCCAGCGGAGGTCAAGGGGCCAGAGCTGAGCCGCGGGCTGCGTCACATTAGTGGGGGGGGGGGGGAAATAAAAAAGCAGTAGGAATAATCCGGGATCGCTCCCGCCCCGGCCCCTTCACCGCGGCTTGTCCGGCCCTCCTCCTCCTCCTCCTCCTCCTCCGGCCGGTTACTGGGCCTCCCTCCTGAGGGGGGATGAGCGGGCCCTGGAGCTCCGGGCCGAGACCCACTGGCACAGGCCGTTTGGCTTCATGGCGCAGGTGAAGCGCTGGCTCTGCGCCCCGCTCCAGTTCCCCGTGAAGATCCCGTCCGTCCAGAGACACTGGTTGTCGGCGCCAAGGCTGCAAGGCAGTGATAGACAGGGGACAATCTGTCCAGAGACACACACACACACACACGCACACACACACGCACAGAGGGTGGGGTGGGGGGAGAGAGAGAGAGAGAACCAGTTTAGCATCGCCGTTCGTCACAACCAGGCCTCA
Organism: Isurus oxyrinchus; assembly: GCA_026770705.1. Taxonomy (NCBI): domain Eukaryota; kingdom Metazoa; phylum Chordata; class Chondrichthyes; order Lamniformes; family Lamnidae; genus Isurus; species Isurus oxyrinchus. The sequence continues at coordinate 51,779 of JANJGN010002282.1, forward strand.
TTGAGCAGGCCAGGCCCCGCATCCACATAGCCGTTCAGACCCCTCCCTGCCTGGGATGACCACCCTTCCATGGGCGTCACTGGGTGGGGGGGCAAGGCCAGAGTTTGGCACCCATCCCTAACTGCACACCCCCACCCCCCCACCCCCCCCCCAACCCGGCGGAGCTGAGGGTCTCGCTCGGGACACCTCGGAGCGGCCAGTTCGGAGCCGGCCGCGTGGCTGCGTGGGCTCTGGAGACCCACGTAGCCCAGACCGGGGAACGTCAACTGGTTTCCTTCCCCCTAAGAGGGGCGTGAGCAGGCCGGGCGGGGGTTTTCTACGACGATCGACGACGGTCGTCATGGTCACCGTCGCCCAGACTTAGCGTCACAGTTCCAGATTTTGTTAAATTGAATTTAAATTCCGCCGGCTGCCCCATGGTGGGATTCAAGCCCCAGTCCCCAGACTGGGGCCACCACGTTACCAGTCCAGTCACATTACCCATTACACCGGCATCATACCCAACATTAAAATTCCCAGCACAGTTCTGTAGTGTAGAGGGAGATTTACTCTGTATCTAACCCCGTGCTGTACCTGTCCTGGGAGTGTTTGATGGGGACAGTGTAGAGGGAGATTTACTCTGTATCTAACCCCGTGCTGTACCTGTCCTGGGAGTGTTTGATGGGGACGGTGTAGAGGGAGATTTACTCTGTATCTAACCCCGTGCTGTACCTGTCCTGGGAGTGTTTGATGGGGACGGTGTAGAGGGAGATTTACTCTGAATCTAACCCCGTGCTGTACCTGTCCTGGGAGTGTTTGATGAGGACAGTGTAGATGGTGCTTTACTCTGTATCTAACCCCGTGCTGTACCTGTCCTGGGAGTGTTTGATGGGGACAGTGTAGATGGAGCTTTACTCTGTATCTTAACCCCGTGCTGTACCTGTCCTGGGAGTGTTTGATGGGGACAGTGTAGAGGGAGCTTTACTCTGTATCTAACCCCGTGCTGTACCTGTCCTGGGAGTGTGTGATGGGGACGGTGTGGCTGGAGATTTATTCTGTATCTAACCCCGTGCTGTACCTGTCCTGGGAGTGTTTGATGGTGATAGTGTAGAGGGAGCTTTACTCTGTATCTAACCCCGTGCTGTACCTGTCCTGGGAGTGTTTGATGGAGACAGTGTAGAGGGAGATTTACTCTGTATCTAACCCCGTGCTGTACCTGTCCTGGGAGTGTTTGATGGGGACGGTGTAGAGGGAGCTTTACTCTGTATCTAACCCCGTGCTGTACCTGTCCTGGGAGTGTTTGATGGGGACAGTGTAGAGGGAGCTTTACTCTGTATCTAACCCCGTGCTGTACCCGTCCTGGGAGTGTTTGATGGGGACAGTGTAGAGGGAGCTTTACTCTGTATCTAAACCTGTGCTGTACCTGTCCTGGGAGTGTTTGATGGGGACAGTGTAGAGGGAGCTTTACTCTGTATCTAACCCCGTGCTGTACCTGTCCTGGGAGTGTTTGATGGGGACGGTGTAGAGGGAGCTTTACTCTGTATCTAACCCCGTGGTCAGCTGAGACCTACCTTGCACTGACAGCCATCCTTGTATCTCCCATCCAGACTGGTCTGCTGAGCGTGAGTCAGTTGGCTCCAGGGTCTGTTGAAGCTGCAGATGTTGATGTAGACTTTTCCATCAGCCTCGACAGTCCCTGCAGATGGAAATATTAGCTAGGTGTTAAAGCGGGAATCTCTCCAGTCCCCTCGATGGCCACCCCTCCACATCGCATCCCCCACCCCACCGCTGTCCAGCGCTCCGGCCGCGCGTTCGGAGTTCTCAGAAAGGGGGAAGCACCAATCGAGACGGTTTGGGCTGTCGGGGGGAGAAACAGAGCCTCTAGAGGGCGGGGGTTGGGGGAGAGGGTGGAGGGAAATGTCCGAGGTGAAGCCTACCTGACAGGATGTAGTCCTGGTTCATCTCATCTGGTCGCAGCACCATCCCACAGACAAAGTCCGCCAGCGGTGTGTACACATACTCAACCTGCTGAATCTTCTCGAACCCTTTGTACATCTACGGGGAAAGACAAGGAGGCAAAAGCAGAGTTATTCACCAGTTATTATACTGGTTATTCACCAGTTATTCACCAGTTATTATACTGATTATTCACCAGTTATTATACTGGTTATTCACCAGTTATTCACCAGTTATTATACTGATTATTCACCAGTTATTATACTGGTTATTCACCAGTTATTCACCAGTTATTATACTGATTATTCACCAGTTATTATACTGGTTATTCACCAGTTATTCACCAGTTATTATACTGGTTATTCACCAGTTATTCACCAGTTATTATACTGATTATTCACCAGTTATTATACTGGTTATTCACCAGTTATTCACCAGTTATTATACTGGTTAATCACCAGCTATTATACTGGTTATTCACCAGTTATTCACCAGTTATTATACTGGTTATTCACCAGTTATTATACTGGTTATTTACCAGTTATTCACCAGTTATTATACTGGTTATTCACCAGTTATTATACTGGTTATTTACCAGTTATTCACCAGTTATTATACTGGTTATTCACCAGTTATTATACTGGTCATTCACCAGTTATTCACCAGTTATTATACTGGTTATTCACCAGTTATTATATTGGTTATTTACCAGTTATTATACTGGTTATTCACCAGTTATTATACTGGTTATTCACCAGTTATTATACTGGTCATTCACCAGTTATTTACCAGTTATTATACTGGTTATTCACCAGTTATTATACTGGTCATGCACCAGTTATTCACCAGTTATTATACTGGTTATTCACCAGTTATTATACTGGTCATTCACCAGTTATTCACCAGTTATTATACTGGTTATTCACCAGTCATTATACTGGTTATTTACCAGTTATTATACTGGTTATTCACCAGTTATTATACTGGTTATTTACCAGTTATTTACCAGTTATTATACTGGTTATTCACCAGTTATTATACTGGTCATTCACCAGTTATTCACCAGTTATTATACTGGTTATTCACCAGTTATTATATTGGTTATTCACCAGTTATTCACCAGTTATTATACTGGTTATTCACCAGTTATTCACCAATTATACTGGTCATTCACCAGTTATTATATTAGTTATACACCAGTTATTCACCAGTTATTATACTGGTTATTCACCAGTTATTATACTCGTCATTCACCAGTTATTATATTGGTTATTCACCAGTTGTTATATTAGTCATTCACCAGTTATTCACCAGTTTTAATACTGGTTATTCACCAGTTATTATACTGGTTATTCACCAGTTATTATAATGGTCATTCACCAGTTATTCACCAGTTATTATACTGGTTATTTACCAGTTATTCACCAGTTATTATACTGGTTATTCACCAGTTATTATACTGGCTATTTACGAGTTAATCAGCAGTTTATTATACTGGTTATTTACCAGTTATTCACCTGTTATTATACTGGTTATTCACCAGTTATTATACTGGCTATTTACGAGTTAATCAGCAGTTTGTTATATTGGTTATTTACCAGTTATTCACCAGTTATTATACTGGTTATTCACCAATTATTATACTGGTTATTCATCTGTTTCCTTCAGTGCCTAGTTCTCACACATGTGCTTGGTAACTTTGACTATAAAAGGGTTAACCGTTAACCCCGCCTTCAGATGCCATCTCCTACAGCAACAACTTCACCCGGTGCGGAAGGGGGTCGGGAAGGAGGAGGACCTCCTCGTGAACCTGCTCCTGGGCCTGGCCAAGTTGGCCATTAATAGGTCCAGGCAGCGGGCGATCGACGGGGGAGTCCCGCCCGATTGTTTGTCCCTCTTCCGTGGCTACGTTCGCTGCCGGATGTCCCTGGAGAGGGAGCATGCGGTGTCCGCTGGCACTCTTGAGGCCTTCCGTGCTCGGTGGGCACCGCGGGGACTGGGGTGTTTTGTTGACCCCTTTAATCACATTTTGATTTAAAGTTTGTAAGTTTCCTTTAAACTTTGTTCTTGGTTTTACAGCTGACCTGAATTAGGGGCTGTGCCTGATTTATCCCGATTTTGTTGATTTGGTTTTCATTTAAAAGATTATCAAGAGTTCAAAACTCACAATGGTAAACTATGAAACAATGTAACTTCATCTGAAACAGATGGAAATGTGTTTGTACTTGAAAGAGTTACAGCAACAACTTTAATTTCTATAGCACTGTTAACATCTTAAAACGTCCCTGGGGTGCACCAAGGGAGGGAACTCGGGCCGGGGTTTGACCAAAAGCTATATACAGAGGTATTAGGGATAGGTGATCAAAAGCTCGGTCAAAGAGGTCGGTTTATAAGAAGCATCTTAAAGGAGGAGAGAGAGATGGAGAGAGAGAGAAATGGGGAGAGGTTTAGGGAGGGAATTCCAGAGCTCAGGGCCCCCCCCAGGCAGCTGAAGGCCCGGCTGCCAATGGTGGGGCGATGGGAATCGGGGGATGCTCAAGAGGCCGGAATTGGAGGAGATCAGAGATCTCGGAGGGTTGTAGGAGTTTACAGAGATAGGGAGGGTGTAGGGGCTGGAGGAGGTTACAGAGATAGGGAGGGGTGTAGGAGCTCGAGGAGGTTACAGAGATAGGGAGGGATGTAGGGGCTGGAGGAGGTTACAGAGATAGGGAGGGTTGTAGGGGCTGGAGGAGGTTACAGAGATAGGGAGGGTTGTAGGGGCTGGAGGAGGTTACAGAGATAGGGAGAGGTGTATGGGCTGGAGGAGGTTACAGAGATAGGGAGGGGTGTAGGGGTTGGAGGAGGTTACAGAGATAGGGAGGGGTGTATGGGCTGGAGGAGGTTACAGAGATAGGGAGGGGTGTAGGGGTTGGAGGAGGTTACAGAGATAGGGAGGGGTGTAGGGGCTGGAGGAGATTACAGAGATAGGGAGGGGTGTAGGGGCTGGAGGAGGTTACAGAGATAGGGAGGGTTGTAGGGGCTGGAGGAGGTTACAGAGATAGGAAGGATTGTAGGGGCTGGAGGAGGTTACAGAGATAGGGAGGGTTGTAGGGGCTGGGGGAGGTTACAGAGATAGGGAGGGGTGTAGGGGTTGGAGGAGGTTACAGAGATAGGGAGGGGTGTAGGGGCTGGAGGAGGTTACAGAGATAGGGAGTGGTGTAGGGGCTGGAGGAGGTTACAGAGATAGGGAGGGGTATAGGGGTGGAGGAGGTTACAGAGATAGGGAGGGGTGTAGGGGTGGAGGATGTTACAGAGATAGGGAGGGGTGTAGAGGCTGGAGGAGGTTACAGAGATAGGGAGGTGTGTAGGGGTGGAGGATGTTACAGAGATAGGGAGGGGTGTAGGGGTTGGAGGAGGTTACAGAGATAGGGAGGGGTGTAGGGGCTGGAGGAGGTTACAGAGATAGGGAGGGGTGTAGGGGCTGGAGGAGGTTACAGAGATAGGGAGGGTTGTAGGGGCTGGAGGAGGTTACAGAGATAGGAAGGATTGTAGGGGCTGGAGGAGGTTACAGAGATAGGGAGGGTTGTAGGGGCTGGGGGAGGTTACAGAGATAGGGAGGGGTGTAGGGGTTGGAGGAGGTTACAGAGATAGGGAGGGGTGTAGGGGCTGGAGGAGGTTACAGAGATAGGGAGTGGTGTAGGGGCTGGAGGAGGTTACAGAGATAGGGAGGGGTATAGGGGTGGAGGAGGTTACAGAGATAGGGAGGGGTGTAGGGGGTGGAGGAGGTTACAGAGATAGGGAGGGGTGTAGAGGCTGGAGGAGGTTACAGAGATAGGGAGGGGTGTAGGGGTGGAGGATGTTACAGAGATAGGGAGGGGTGTAGGGGGTGGAGGAGGTTACAGAGATAGGGAGGGTTGTAGGGGCTGGAGGAGGTTACAGAGATGGGGAGGGGTGTAGGGGCTGGAGGAGGTTACAGAGATAGGGAGGGTTGTAGGGGCTGGAGGAGGTTACAGAGATAGGGAGGGGTGTAGGGGCTGGAGGAGGTTACAGAGATAGGGAGGGGTGTAGGGGCTGGAGGAGGTTACAGAGATAGGGAGGGGTGTAGGGGGTGGAGGAGGTTACAGAGATAGGGATGTGTGTAGGGGTGGAGGAGGTTACAGAGATAGGGAGGGGTGTAGAGGCTGGAGGAGGTTACAGAGATAGGGAGGGGTGTAGGGGCTGGAGGAGGTTACAGAGATAGGGAGGGGTGTAGGGGGTGGAGGAGGTTACAGAGATAGGGATGTGTGTAGGGGTGGAGGAGGTTACAGAGATAGGGAGGGGTGTAGAGGCTGGAGGAGGTTACAGAGATAGGGAGGGGTGTAGGGGCTGGAGGAGGTTACAGAGATAGGGAGGGGTGTAGGGGCTGGAGGAGGTTACAGAGAGAGGGAGGTGAGTTATTGCTGATGGAAGGATTTTGAAATGAAGGTGAGAATTTTAATCTGTAGGTCAGTGAGTAGAGGGCGTGATGTGTGAATGGAACTTAACTGAATGCAACAGGAATCTGGAACTTTCTACACCACAAAAAGCTGTCAGGGCTGTTGTGGGTGGGGAGGTGGGGGCACTGCTGGGGGTCAATGGGAAATTTCAAACCCAAGCTTGATGGATTTTTGTGAGGTAAGGGGGATTAAGGCTTACAGAAACGAGATGGGTAAATGGAGTTAAGTTACTGGTCAGCCGTGTTGAGATTTAATGGAGGAACAGGCTTGAGGAGGGGGCTGAATGGCCTCCTCCTGTTCCTGTGTAACAGGCTCGAGAGGGGCTGAATGGCCTCCTCCTGTTCCTGTGTAACATGCTCGAGAGGGGCTGAATGGGCCTCCTCCTGTTCCTGTGTAACAGGCTCGAGAGGGGCTGAATGGACTCCCCCTGTTCCTGTGTAACAGGCTTGAGAGGGGCTGAATGGGCCTCCTCCTGTTCCTGTGTAACAGGCTCGAGAGGGGCTGAATGGACTCCTCCTGTTTCTGTGTAACAGGCTTGAGAGGGGCTGAATGGGCCTCCTCCTGTTCCTGTGTAACAGGCTCGAGAGGGGCTGAATGGACTCCTCCTGTTTCTGTGTCGCATGCTCGAGAGGGGCTGAATGGGCCTCCTCCTGTTCCTGTGTAACAGGCTCGAGAGGGGCTGAATGGACTCCTCCTGTTCCTGTGTAACAGGCTCGAGAGGGGGACTGAATGGGCCTCCTCCTGTTTCTGTGTAACATGCTCGAGAGGGGCTGAATGGCCTCCTCCTGTTCCTGTGTAACAGGCTCGAGAGGGGCTGAATGGCCTCCTCCTGTTCCTGTGTAACAGGCTCGAGAGGGGCTGAATGGCCTCCTCCTGTTCCTGTGTAACAGGCTCGAGAGGGGCTGAATGGGCCTCCTCCTGTTCCTGTGTAACAGGCTCCAGAGGGGTTGAATGGGCTCCTCCTGCTCCTGTGTAACAGGCTCAAGAGGGGCTGAATGGCCTCCTCCTGTTCCTGTGTAACAGGCTCGAGAGGGGCTGAATGGGCCTCCTCCTGTTCCTGTGTAACAGGCTCGAGGAGGGGGCTGAATGGGCTCCTCCTGTTCCTGTGTAACAGGCTCGAGAGGGGCTGAATGGCCTCCTCCTGTTCCTGTGTGATGTATGAAACAACATGGCACAGTTCTACACAATGTATGTCCTCCACATCAGTGGGAGACGACGTACCTTCTGTTGTTGGACTTCGTATTCGATCCATTGGAAGCCACGTGAATCATCGCTGTTGTCTCTGGTGATCATCTTTGAACCAACTATTTTTCCCTTGATCACTGTGGAGAACAGAACAGCCACGTTAATGGGAGCTTGGGGGAGGGGATGGAGTCGGGAGGGCGGAGAGAGAGAGAGAGAGAGAGGGGGGGGCATTGGGCGAAAAGCTAGCAGTTAGGCCTAGTTGCAAGGAAGGCCTCACTAGGCCGGAAACCAGGCCTAGGCTTCGTGTCAAGCTAGTTGTCAAGACCGGGGCGGACTAGGACACCCTAAGGCCTAGGTGCGACTCTGGCCTCTTGAGCGCCCCCGATTCCCATCGTCCCACCATTGGCGGCCGTGCCTTCAGCTGCCTGGGGGCCCCGAGCTCTGGAATTCCCTCCCTCAAACACTCTACCTCTCTCTCTCTCTATCTCTCTCTCCTCCTTTAAGACCCTCCTTTAAAGACGACCTCTTTGGCCGAGCCTTTTGGTCAGCCTCTCCCTGATATCTCCGCATGCAGCTCAGGGCCGTTTGATTCATCTGATGATGTCCCTTGGGACCTTTACACAAGGTTAGGGGTTTTCTGTTTGGCAATGGAGAGCTGGGGTGACGGGAGGGGGTGGGGGGAGAGCCTTTTTCGAGGAGGGGAAAGACGGAGAGACCCTCCCCTTTTTAGGAGAGGGGAAAGTGGTGGGGAAGGAGGTGAACTTGGCTGAAAGCGCCCCCTGTAGTCAGGATAAGGTAGCTTCAGCTAGGGCACCATCATTACCCGTCCCTAATTGCCCCCATGAGAAGGTGGTGGGTGAGCCGCCTTCTTGAGCCGCTGCAGTCCCCGTGTGGTGTAGGTACACCCACCGTGCTGTTAGGGAGGGAGTTCCAGGATTTTGTCCCCGTGTGGTGTAGGTACACCCACCGTGCTGTTAGGGAGGGAGTTCCAGGATTTTGTCCCCGTGTGGTGTAGGTACACCCACCGTGCTGTTAGGGAGGGAGTTCCAGGATTGTGTCCGTGTGGTGTAGGTACACCCACCATGCTGTTATGGAGGGAGTTCCAGGATTTTGTCCCGTGTGGTGTAGGTACACCCACCGTGCTGTTAGGGAGGGAGTTCCAGGATTTTGACCCCGTGTGGTGTAGGTACACCCACCGTGCTGTTAGGGAGGGAGTTCCAGGATTTTGTCCCGTGTGGTGTAGGTACACCCACCGTGCTGTTAGGGAGGGAGTTCCAGGATTTTGTCCCGTGTGGTGTAGGTACACCCACCGTGCTGTTAGGGAGGGAGTTCCAGGATTTTGTCCCCGTGTGGTGTAGGTACACCCACCGTGCTGTTAGGGAGGGAGTTCCAGGATTGTGTCCGTGTGGTGTAGGTACACCCACCGTGCTGTTAGGGAGGGAGTTCCAGGATTTTGTCCCGTGTGTGGTGTAGGTACACCCACCGTGCTGTTAGGGAGGGAGTTCCAGGATTTTGTCCCGTGTGGTGTAGGTACACCTACCGTGCTGTTAGGGAGGGAGTTCCAGGATTTTGTCCCGTGTGGTGTAGGTACACCCACCGTGCTGTTAGGGAGGGAGTTCCAGGATTTTGTCCCGTGTGGTGTAGGTACACCCACCGTGCTGTTAGGGAGGGAGTTCCAGGATTTTGTCCCCGTGTGGTGTAGGTACACCCACCGTGCTGTTAGGGAGGGAGTTCCAGGATTTTGTCCCCGTGTGGTGTAGGTACACCCACCGTGCTGTTAGGGATAGAGTTCCAGGATTTTGTCCCGTGTGGTGTAGGTACACCCACCGTGCTGTTAGGGAGGGAGTTCCAGGATTTTGTCCCGTGTGGTGTAGGTACACCCACCGTGCTGTTAGGGACGGAGTTCCAGGATTTGACCCAGCGACAGTGAAGGAACGGCCGATATATTTCCAAGTCGGGATGGTGAGTGGGGCTCGGAGGGGAACTTGCAGGTGGTGGTGTTCCCCATGTGTCTGCTGCCCTTGTCCTTCTAGGTGGTAGAGGTGGTGGGTTTGGGCGGCGCTGTCGAAGGAGCCTTGGCGAGTTGCTGCAGTGCATCTTGTAGATGGTACACACACTGCTGCCCCTGTGCGTTAGGGGCGGAGGGGGGGAAAATGAATGCTTCCGGTTCAGATTCGGAGTTGGGGGAGGGGGTATTGGGGTGCGCATAGGGGGATGGGGAGGTGGTGGGGAGTGGGGGGGGGGGGGGGTGCAGGGGCAAAGGTGGGAAATAGCATGGGGCAAGGATCGAATGGTAAGAGCCAGGAGGATTGGGAGGTTGGAGATTGGCATTTAGTTGGAAGCGATGTCAAGCAGACCGTGAGTCTGGGTGACACTCATTGTAGGTTAGTGTAAATCGTACCACTGTTTGGATGAGGTCATGTTCCAATGATTGATGCCAAAACCCAAAGGGGGCAATTATCTGACCTCAGTCACTGCCACACCCCATCAAAACAACTTTGGGTTATGTCTTTTTTCCCTGTGTCATTCCCTCCCTCTCTCTCTCTCTCTCTCACACACACACTCTCTCTCTCTCTCTCTCCCCGTCTCTGAGGGAAGCCATCTTTTGCCGCCCTTTCAGGCGAGCTTTTCCTCCCTCGGAAGGAGGCGGCCATCTTGGAAGAGGCCAAGGGTGAGAGAGGCCAGGATGGTCTCAACAGGGCTACCCAAAAGATGTCTGCTCTGCCCCCCCGGGGGTCTGGTGTGGGTGGGGGGTGGTGGGGGGCCTCCACTCTGAGCACAGTTGAGGCCTTGTGCTCAGAGGCCACGCCGCCAGGCACTTGCATTTACGTAGCGCCTATCAAGCGGCAAGCCAGCTCGCAAAGCTGCTTCCCAGGAACATGCGTCCTTACAAAGCCGGACACGTGAGGAGATTTTAGGGACGGGTGACTGAAAGGCTCGGTCAAAGAGCTCGGTTTTCAAGGAGCGTCTTAAAGGAGGAGAGAGAGAGAGAGAGAGAGAGAGGGGGGGTCGGAGAGGTTTAGGGAGGGAATTCCAGAGCTCAGGGCCCCCCCCCCCCCCCCCCCCAGGCAGCTGAAGGCACGGCCGCCAATGGTGGAGCGATGGGAATTGGGGGATGCTCGAGAGGCCGGAATTGGAGGAGCGCAGAGATCTCGGAGGGTTGTAGGAGGTTACAGAGATAGGGAGGGGTGTAGGGGCTGGAGGAGGTTACAGAGATAGGGAGGGGTGTAGGGGCTGGAGGAGGTTACAGAGATAGGGAGGGGTGTAGGGGCTGGAGGAGGTTACAGAGATAGGGAGGGGTCTAGGGGCTGGAGGAGGTTACAGAGATAGGGAGGGGTGTAGGGGCTGGAGGAGGTTACAGAGATAGGGAGGGGTGTAGGGGCTGGAGGAGGTTACAGAGATAGGGAGGGGTGTAGGGGCTGGAGGAGGTTACAGAGATAGGGAGGGGTGTAGGGGCTGGAGGAGGTTACAGAGATAGGGAGGGGTGTAGGGGCTGGAGGAGGTTACAGAGATAGGGAGGGGTGTAGGGGCTGGAGGAGGTTACAGAGATAGGGAGGGGTGTAGGGGCTGGAGGAGGTTACAGAGATAGGGAGGGGTGTAGGGGCTGGAGGAGGTTACAGAAATAGGGAGGGTTGTAGGGGCTGGAGGAGGTTACAGAGATAGGGAGAGTTGCCGGGGCTGGAGGAGTTTACAGAGATAGGGAGGGTTGTAGGGGCTGGAGGAGGTTACAGAGATAGGGAGGGGTGTCGATACTGTAGGAGGTTACAGAGATAGGGAGGGGTGTAGGGGCTGGAGGAGGTTACAGAGATAGGGAGTGTTGTAGGGGCTGGAGGAGGTTACAGAGATAGGGAGGGTTGTAGGGGCTGGAGGAGGTTACAGAGATAGGGAGGGGTGTAGGGGCTGGAGGAGGTTACAGAGATAGGGAGGGGTGTAGGGGCTGGAGGAGGTTACAGAGATAGGGAGGGGTGTAGGGGCTGGAGGAGGTTACAGAGATAGGGAGGGTTGTAGGGGCTGGAGGAGGTTACAGAGATAGGGAGGGGTGTAGGGGCTGGAGGAGGTTACAGAGATAGGGAGGGGTGTAGGGGCTGGAGGAGGTTACAGAGATAGGGAGGGGTGTAGGGGCTGGAGGAGGTTACAGAGATAGGGAGGGGTGTTTTTAATGTTTTTAATGTTTTTAATGTTTGAATGTTTTTAAACTAAATTCAGATCATCAAATGGCCATGGCGCTATTTGAAATGTCCAACGTTGGATTATCAATCCACCCGTCGCTCCCTAATCCACCCACCGAGGGATAGGGATAGAGACAGGCCACCAGGCTTCAAGGCCAGGCACAGGCCCCAGGCCTCCAGTCCAGGCCCCTGGCCTCCAGTTCAGCCACAGAACCAAGGGCTCGACACAGGGACCAGGCCTCAAGGCCAGACACCGGCCCCAGGCCTCAAGTACAAAGCCCAGGCCTCAAGCCAAAGCCTCAGGCCCAGACACATAGGCTCCAGGCCTCAAACCCAGGCCTCAAGTCCAGGCACAGGTCCCAGGCCTCAAGCACAGCCCAGGCTCTTGGATTTCTGCAGGTGCCTTTCCTCTGTTCACTGAGCACAGGAGGAGGATGGTTTACAACGCAGACTCTCCTTTTGGCGCTCTGTCCTTTTGTGCATGCTTTAGTAATAGACTCATGACTAATCCCAGGAGGTGGGAGGCTACACTTGTGATGCTTCCTAGAACAATTCATTACAGGGTTGATTTATTCAACAGGCTGTGTGTGAAATTTAAGGTGTCTATTTTTATGGATTAAACATCATATCAGGAGATAGGAGAAGAAATTGACCCAAACCCCTTCCCGTTCACTCCCACTGTCCACAATCCCAATGGACCCAAACCCCTTCCCGTTCACCCCCACTGTACACAATCCCAATGGACCCAAACCCCTTCCCGTTCACTCCCACTGTCCACAATCCCAATGGACCCAAACCCCTTCCCGTTCACTCCCACTGTCCACAATCCCAATGGACCCAACCCCCTTCCCGTTCACTCCCACTGTCCACAATCCCAATGGACCCAAACCCCTTCCCGTTCACTCCCACTGTACACAATCCCAATGGACCCAAACCCCTTCCTGTTCACTCCCACTGTCCACAATCCCAATGGACCCAAACCCCTTCCCGTTCACTCCCACTGTACACAATCCCAATGGACCCAAACCCCTTCCCGTTCACTCCCACTGTACACAATCCCAATGGACCCAAACCCCTTCCCGTTCACTCCCACTGTACACAATCCCAATGGACCCAAACCCCTTCCCGTTCACTCCCACTGTACACAATCCCAATGGACCCAAACCCCTTCCCGTTCACTCCCACTGTCCACAATCCCAATGGACCCAAACCCCTTCCCGTTCACTCCCACTGTACACAATCCCAATGGACCCAAACCCCTTCCCGTTCACTCCCACTGTACACAATCCCAATGGACCCAAACCCCTTCCCGTTCACTCCCACTGTACACAATCCCAATGGACCCAAACCCCTTCCCGTTCACTCCCACTGTCCACAATCCCAATGGACCCAAACCCCTTCCCGTTCACTCCCACTGTCCACAATCCCAATGGACCCAAACCCCTTCCCGTTCACTCCCACTGTACACAATCCCAATGGACCCAAACCCCTTCCCGTTCACTCCCACTGTACATAATCCCAATGGACCCAAACCCCTTCCCGTTCACTCCCACTGTACACAATCCCAATGGACCCAAACCCCTTCCCGTTCACTCCCACTGTCCACAATCCCAATGGACCCAAACCCCTTCCCGTTCACTCCCACTGTACACAATCCCAATGGACCCAAACCCCTTCCTGTCACTCCCACTGTACACAATCCCAATGGACCCAAACCCCTTCCCGTTCACTCCCACTGTCCACAATCCCAATGGACCCAAACCCCTTCCCGTTCTCTCCCACTGTCCACAATCCCAATGGACCCAAACCCCTTCCTGTTCACTCCCACTGTCCACAATCCCAATGGACCCAAACCCCTTCCCGTTCACTCCCACTGTACACAATCCCAATGGACCCAAACCCCTTCCCGTTCACTCCCACTGTACACAATCCCAATGGACCCAAACCCCTTCCCGTTCACTCCCACTGTACACAATCCCAATGGACCCAAAACCCTTCCCATTCACTCCCACTGTACACAATCCCAATGGACCCAAACCCCTTCCTGTTCACTCCCACTGTACACAATCCCAATGGACCCAAACCCCCTCCCATTCACTCCCACTGTCCACAATCCCAATGGACCCAAACCCCTTCCCGTTCACTCCCACTGTCCACAATCCCAATGGACCCAAACCCCTTCCCGTTCACTCCCACTGTACACAATCCCAATGGACCCAAACCCCTTCCCGTTCACTCCCACTGTCCACAATCCCAATGGACCCAAACCCCTTCCCGTTCACTCCCACTGTACATAATCCCAATGGACCCAAACCCCTTCCTGTCACTCCCACTGTACACAATCCCAATGGACCCAAACCCCTTCCCGTTCACTCCCACTGTCCACAATCCCAGCAAAGTGGGTGTGGTTGCTGACACTCACCCACATCGGCCTGACAGTAGGCTTCTTGGGGGTGTGATGGACCACAGCTGCAGGCATCTGTCTGCTCGAGCATGGCCAGGAGCAGCAGTCCCAGTGCCATGAACCTGAGGGTGTAGCAGCTCATTGTCGTCCTGTTTGTGAGTCGGAGGAACAGAGTGAGTTTCAGGATGTGTTGGAGGAGATCGGGAGCACCACTGGGCTGGGACTGATGGACCTGCAGAGGGATAGAGAGTCAGATTCACCAGAGATTTAGTTAAAACTCGAATCAGGACATGCAAACATCGCACAAATAAACCCAATATTCAGCTCTCTCTCTCTCTGTCTGTCTCTCTCTGTCTGTCTCTGTCTCTCTCTGTCTTTATCACTCTCTGTCTCTCTCTCTCTCTCCCTCTCCCTCTGCCTCTCCCTCTCCCTCTGTCGCTTTTACTCTTTCTCTGTCTCGTTCTCTCCTTCTGTTACTCTCCCTATCTCCTTGTATAGGGAGCTGATGGCCCCGTACTCCCCCATCCCCCTCTCCATCCCACACTTTGACTCATTTTACCCAGATTGAGAATTCCTGGCTGACAGTGAGCAGTTTGGTTTTGAACAGTGAGCCCAGTTATGAAAAGGAAATGGGGAGGAGTGTGTGAGTGTGGAGAGGCAGAGAGAGAGAGCGAGACAGAGAGAGAGAGAGAGAGACAACCAGAAAGAGAAGGAGAGAAAGAGAAATCAGAGCGAGAGAGAGAGACAGTCAGAGAGAGACAGTCAGAGAGAGATAAATGAGAGAGAGATCGTCAGAGAGAGAGAGAGAGAAATGAGAGAGGTGGGTAAATGAGAGAGAGAGAGATAACCAGAAAGAACATAGAGAGGGACAGTCAGAGAGAGACAGCCAGAGATAGAGAGAAATAAGAGAGAGAGGAATGAGAGAGAGAGAGAGAGAGACAGTCAGAGAGAGAGAGAGACAGTCAGAGAGAGAGAGAGACAGTCAGAGAGAGAGAGAGAGAGACAGTCAGAGAGAGAGAGAGACAGTCAGAGAGAGAGAGAGACAGTCAGAGAGAGAGACAGTCAGAGAGAGAGAGAGAGAGAGACAGTCAGAGAGAGAGAGAGAGATAGTCAGAGAGAGAGAGAGAGACAGTCAGAGAGAGAGAGAGAGACAGTTAGAGAGAGAGAGACACACAGATAGAGAGAAACATGAGACATGAGACAGAGAGACATAAGAGAGAGAGGGAGAGAGCGAGAGAACAACAGAAAGAGAGAGACAGGCGACAAGGAGATATAGAGGGAGTGACAGAAGCAGAGAGAGAGACAGAGAGAGAGAGAGAGACAGAGTGAGGCGGAGAGGCAGAGTGAGAGAGAGTTTGTTTTATGGGGGAGTGCTGGCACTCGTCTGTGCGTAATACCTATATCCACTGGTCAGATATGACAGGATCAAAACACAAGACACCCCATTCACCATCACATTCTGTCCCCACAGAGCAACAAATCCCACTGCCCCGCTCTCTCCCCATAGCCCTGTATCAATCCCCAAACTAATCCCACTGCCCCGCTCTCTGCCTATAGCCCTGTATCAATCCCCAAACTAATCCCACTGTCCCACTCTCTCCCCATAGCCCTGTATCAATCCCCAAACTAATCCCACTGCCCCGCTCTCTCCCCATAGCCCTGTATCAATCCCCAAACTAATCCCACTGCCCCACTCTCTCCCCATAGGCCTGTATCAATCCCCAAACTAATCCCACTGCCCCGCTCTCTCCCCATAGCCCTGTATCAATCCCAAACTAATCCCACTGCCCCGCTCTCTCCCCATAGCCCTGTATTAATCCCCAAACTAATCCCACTGCCCCGCTCTCTCCCCATAGACCTGTATCAATCCCCAAACTAATCCCACTGCCCCGCTCTCTCCCCGTAGCCCTGTATCAATCCCCAAACTAATCCCACTGCCCCGCTCTCTCCCCATAGCCCTGTATTAATCCCCAAACTAATCCCACTGCCCCGCTCTCTCCCCGTAGCCCTGTATCAATCCCAAACTAATCCCACTGCCCCGCTCTCTCCCCATAGCCCTGGATCTATCCCAAACTAATCCCACTGCCCCACTCTCTGCGCCAGCCCTATATCAATCCCCAAACTATTCTCACTGCCCCACTCTCTCCCCATAGCCCTGTATCAATCCCCAAACTAATCCCACTGCCCCGCTCTCTCCCCATAGCCCTGTATCAATCCCCAAACTAATCCCACTGCCCCGCTCTCCCCCCATAGCCCTGTATCAAACCCAAATTAATCCCACTGTCCCGCTCTCTCCCCATAGCCCTGTATCAATCCCCAAACTAATCCCACTGTCCTGTTCTCTCCCCATAGCCCTGTATCAATCCCCAAACTAATCCCACTGCCCCGCTCTCTCCCCATCGCCCTGTATCAATCCCCAAACTAATCCCACTGCCCCACTCTCTCCCCTTCGCCCTGTATCAATCCCCAAACTAATCCCAATGCCCCACTCTCTCCCCACAGCCCTGTATCAATCCCCAAACTAATCCCACTGCCCCACTCTCTCCCCATCGCCCTGTATCAATCCCCAAACTAATCCCACGGCCCCACTCTCTCCCCATCGCCCTGTATCAATCCCCAAACTAATCCCACTGCCCCGCTCTCTCTGCCAGTTTGAAAGCTGCTATTGAACTGTTGAACCCCTGAGTGCTGCTTGTCAGTCACAGAGGCAGACAGGCTAACGTTCAGCCGGAGGCTGCAGACTTACACACAGACACACACACACACACACACACACAGACACACACCAGCTGCAGGTCCTCACACGGAGCAAGCCTTTGGATGGAAGAAAGTGCTTACCTCAACAGTCTGGAAGCTTTGCTTCTATTGTGCAAATCTCTCTGCCGCCGACCAGCTTTTATACAGAGCCTCAGCCCTCAGGCCCCTCCCCACAGGGGAGCCTTTGATGACCAACCACATTCTTGACTCAGGGACGACGTCATGAGACCACATCCCCTGCCCCCGCAGCTCCTACCCACCACCCCCCCCACCCCCCCCCCTACCTCCCCACCACCCCCAACCCACCACCAAGCTCCCTCTCCCTGAACCACACCCCCACCCCCCTGCTTCCCCACCCCAGCCCCCCCCGAGACAAGTCTCCCACCAGCCACCCCGGTTCCCATCGATGAGATATTCCCCCCCCCACAACCCGAGAGAGTCTTGAATCTAACGGCATCTACGTGTGGAATGCAACTTGCAAGGCTTCCAGTACTACGTCATGCCAGCTGCCCAGAGGTTGGGGGTAGAAAAGAGAGCAGGCAGCGCCAGGAGCACCGGAGAGTGCCAACCCTCGTGACCTTCGACCCCGCCGGCGTGCCCCCGAACCCCACAGCCCACCCCGACCCCCACCCCACCCCCCCCCCCACCCCCCACCCATGGCAACGGGGGGGCACAGAGCAGGTGGCGACCCGTACCAGTCCTGGGAGTGTTTGATGGGGACGGTGTAGAGGGAGCTTTACTCTGTATCTAACCCCGTGCTGTACCTGCCCTGGGAGTGTTTGATGGGGACGGTGTAGAGGGAGCTTTACTCTGTATCTAACCCCGTGCTGCACCTGTCCTGGGAGTGTTTGATGGGGACAGTGTAGAGGGAGCTTTACTCTGTATCTAACCCTGTGCTGTACCTGTCCTGGGAGTGTTTGATGGGGACAGTGTAGAGGGAGTTTTACTCTGTATCTAACCCCGTGCTGTACCTGCCCTGGGAGTGTTTGATGGGGACGGTGTAGAGGGAGATTTACTCTGTATCTAACCCCGTGCTGTACCTGTCCTGGGAGTGTTTGATTGGGACGGTGCAGAGGGAGCTTTACTCTGTAACTAACCCCGTGCTGTACCTGTCCTGGGAGTGTTTGATGGGGACGGTGTAGAGGGAGCTTCACTCTGTATCTAACCCCGTGTTGTACCTGTCCTGGGAGTGTTTGATGGGGACAGTGTAGAGGGAGCTTTACTCTGTATCTAACCGTGTGCTGTACCTGTCCTGGGAGTGTTTGATGGGGACGGTGTAGAGGGAGCTTCACTCTGTATCTAACCCCGTGTTGTACCTGTCCTGGGAGTGTTTGATGGGGACAGTGTAGAGGGAGCTTCACTCTGTATCTAACCCCGTGCTGTACCTGTCCTGGGAGTGTTTGATGGGGACGGTGTAGAGGGAGATTTACTCTGTATCTAACCCCGTGCTGTACCTGTCCTGGGAGTGTTTGATGGGGACAGGGTAGAGGGAGCTTTCCTCTGTATCTGACCCCGTGCTGAACCCATTGTTATTCCTAGATATGTTTACATGTTTGAACCTCTCTGTTGTGATATTCACGGTGCTGTGGCCAAGTTAGGTTGCGCACAGCAAGATTGCACAAGTTGCAGCAAGATCATTTTCGCAGATTGTCTCTTTTTCTCCTAATGCTGCATGTGGGCTAAATATTGACCTGAGAAATACCGTTCAGATCCTGTCCCTTCTCTCTCTGAACTCATCCCCAAGTTGAGGCCCCAGAAAGTATATCTCCTTAGGCTGCAAACTGGAGGGTGGCTTTCACATTTTATTCGAAAGAGGCCACCTTTCATAGCCACAACACTCAAGAAGCTCGACACCATCCAGGACAAAGCAGCCCCGCTCGATCGGCTCCCCATCCACAAACATTCACTCCCTCCACCACCGACGCACAGGGGCAGCAGTGTGTGTACCATCTACAAGATGCACTGCAGCAACTCGCCAAGGCTCCTTCGACAGCGCCGCCCAAACCCACCACCTGTACCACCTAGAAGGACAAGGGCAGCAGACACATGGGGAACACCACCACCTGCAAGTTCCCCTCCGAGCCCCTCACCATCCCGACTTGGAAATATATCGGCCGTTCCTTCACTGTCGCTGGGTCCAAATCCTGGAACTCCCTCCCTAACAGCACGGTGGGTGTACCTACACCACACGGGACAAAATCCTGGAACTCCCTCCCTAACAGCACGGTGGGTGTACCTACACCACACGGGACAAAATCCTGGAACTCCCTCCCTAACAGCACGGTGGGTGTACCTACACCACACGGGGACAAAATCCTGGAACTCCCTCCCTAACAGCACGGTAGGTGTACCTACACCACACGGGACAAAATCCTGGAACTCCCTCCCTAACAGCACGGTGGGTGTACCTACACCACACGGGACAAAATCCTGGAACTCCCTCCCTAACAGCACGGTGGGTGTACCTACACCACGGGGACAAAATCCTGGAACTCCCTCCCTAACAGCGCCGTGTGTGTACCTACAACACACGGGGACAAAATCCTGGAACTCCCTCCCTAACAGCACAGTGGGTGTACCTACACCACATGGGACAAAATCCTGGAACTCCCTCCCTAACAGCACGGTGGGTGTACCTACACCACACGGGGACTGCAGCGGCTCAAGAAGGCGCCTCACCCACCACCTTCTCAAGGGGGCAATTAGGGATAGGCAATAAATGCTGGGCCCGGCCACCGACCCCCACATCCCATGAATGAATAAAAAATGTGTGAAGCTCCCTTTGTACTGACCCTCCGACAGTGCAGTGCTCCCTCAGCACTGACCCTCCCACAGTAAGGCACTCCCTCAGCACTGACCCTCCGACAGTACGGCGCTCCCTCAGCACTGACCCTCCGACAGTACAATGCTCCCTCAGCGCTGACCCTCTGACAGTGCGGCACTCCCTCAGCACTGACCCTCCGACAGTGCGGCGCTCCTTCAGCGCTGACCCTCTGACAGTGCGGCGCTCCCTCAGCACTGACCCTCCGACAGTGCAGCGCTCCCTCAGCGCTGACCCTCCGACAGTGCAGCACTCCCTCAGCACTGACCCTCCCACAGTGCGGCGCTCCCTCAGCACTGACCCTCCCACAGTGCGGCGCTCCCTCAGCACTGACCCTCCGACAGTGCGGCGCTCCCTCAGCACTGACCCTCGGAATGTGTGGAATTCGCGGACCATGCGTCGGATTGGCTGATTGAGATGACCTGTCTTGAGTAGGTCCCGAACCCACAGCCTTGTGAATCAGGAATGAGAGAGTGAAATGGCCCAAAATATTTTGAAAAGTGAACCACTGAACTTGAAAATAGATTCTCATGATGGAAATTGACCTCCATGCCTTTCTTGCCTTGAGGTTTGGTGGTTTCCATGTGGTGAAACAGAGTTGGACTTATATCCCACGCAGATTCCAAAAATGACCAGAATGATTTCACATTTTCTGGGCAATAATATAATGGAAAACAGACAATTGCTATGGGTGACCTCTTCCCTTTGCTCTTCTTGGCACTTCCTATTGGGCCTATTGTCAAGGCTAAAGCCTGAACACTCACTTGGCCTTTGTCTTGTGAACTCCCTGAGTGGACAGGATCTGAATGGCCAATGACTGGGCCAGGTTTCAAGCTCCCGGTCCAATTAAGCTAACTCCAACTTGCCTAGTACTTTTTTACTTCACCCATCGCTCCACCATATCACTCAATCCCCACCTTCTCCCCGTATCCCTCAATCCCCACCTTCTCCCCGTATCCCTCAATCCTACCTGCTCCCCGTATCCCTCAATCCCACCTTCTCCCCGTATCCCTCAATCCCCACCTTCTCCCCGTATCCCTCAATCCCACCTTCTCTCCGTATCCCTCAATCCCACCTTCTCTCCGTATCCCTCAATCCCACCTTCTCCCCGTATCCCTCAATCCCACCTTCTCCCCGTATCCCTCAATCCCACCTTCTCCCCGTATCCCTCAATCCCACCTTCTCCCCGTATCCCTCAATCCCACCTTCTCCCCGTATCCCTCAATCCCCACCTTCTCCCCGTATCCCTCAATCCCCACCTTCTCCCCGTATCCCTCAATCCCCACCTTCTCCCCGTATCCCTCAATCCCACCTTCTTCCCGTATCCCTCAATCCCACCTTCTCCCCGTATCCCTCAATCCCAACTTCTCCCTGTATCCCTCAATCCCCACCTTCTCCCCGTATCCCTCAATCCCACCTTCTCCACGTATCCCTCAATCCCACCTTCTCCCCGTATCCCTCAATCCCACCTTCTCCCCGTATCCCTCAATCCCCACCTTATCCCCGTATCCCTCATTTCCCACTTTCTCCCCGTATCCCTCAATACCCACCTTCTCCCTGTATCCCTCAATCCCACCTTCTCCCCGTATCCCTCAATCCCACCTTCTCCCCGTGTCCCTCAATCCCCACCTTCTCCCCGTATCCCTCAATCCCCACCTTCTCCCCGTATCCCTCAATCCCCACCTTCTCCCCGTATCCCTCAATCCCCACCTTCTCCCCGTATCCCTCAATCCCACCTTCTCCCCGTATCCCTCAATCCCACCTTCTCCCTGTATCCCTCAATCCCCACCTACTCCCCGTATCCCTCAATCCCCACCTTCTCCCTGTATCCCTCAATCCCCACCTTCTCCCCGTATCCCTCAATCCCCACCTTCTCCCCGTATCCCTCAATCCCCACCTTCTCCCCGTATCCCTCAATCTCCACCTTCTCCCCGTATCCCTCAATCCCACCATCTCCCCGTATCCCTCAATCCCCACCTTCTCCCCGTATCTCTCAATCCCACCTTCTCCCATATCCCTCAATCCCACCTTCTCCCCGTATCCCTCAATCCCCACCTTCTCCCCGTATCCCTCAATCCCCACCTTCTCCCCGTATCCCTCAATCCCACCTTCTCCCCATATCCCTCAATCCCCACCTTCTCCCCGTATCCCTCAATCCCACCTTCTCCCCGTATCCCTCAATCCCACCTTCTCCCTGTATCCCTCAATCCCCACCTTCTCCCCGTATCCCTCAATCCCCACCTTCTCCCCGTATCCCTCAATCCCCACCTTCTCCCCGTATCCCTCAATCCCACCTTCTCAACGTATCCCTCAATCCCACCTTATCCCCGTATCCCTCAATCCCACCTTCTCCCCATATCTCTCAATCCCCACCTTCTCCCTGTATCCCTCAATCCCACCTTCTCCCTGTATCCCTCAATCCCACCATCTCTCCGTATCCCTCAATCCCCACCTTCTCCCCGTATCCCTCAATCCCACCATCTCTCCGTATCCCTCAGTCCCCCCCACCTTCTCCCCGTATCCCTCAATCCCACCATCTCTCCGTATCCCTCAGTCCCCCCCACCTTCTCCCCGTATCACTCAGTCCCACCTTCTCCCCGTATCCCTCAATCCCACCTTCTCCCCGAATCCCTCAGTCCCAATCCCCATCCTCTCCCTGTATCCTTCAATCCTCATCTACTTACGTCCTCCCCAGCTGCTTGGGGTCCAATCTCTGCTCCCCGCCCTCCCAAAACCCCCCCCTCCACCCTCTCTCCCCACCCCTTGGAAACTTTCTCCAGGACCCGGCTGCTTCTCCCCATTCTCGGCGAGGTTCACGACCTCTCGCCCTGGCTTGACCAGGTGCTTCATGGGCCTCTCTCTTACCGCCCCGCGCGATAGAAGTGCCAGTTTCTGCTGGGGTGCCGTGCCACGTCAAGAGTTAATAATGGAGGAGGCTATAACCCAGCATGCATTGCACTCACGCAAGCCCTCTATCAAAGCCATTGACTACCCCACCCCCGCTCCCAGAGTTGACATGGCCATTGGTCCACGCCAAGGCTGCTGGGATATCCATGGCTGCACCTCGCTTCACGTCCTGCTCCAGGCCGCTGCAGGCAAGCAGACGGGAGCTGACCGGTGATACGTGTTCGCCCCGTGGTCCCGCTGTTCCCAGTTACACCCACCTCTTTCCGCAGGCGACCCTCCAGCCCAGCACTGTACCTGGTGGGGCCCGGCTGGTGACTGGCCAGCAGGAGGCAGACCGCAGGCTGCGACAGCGCAGTCATCGTGGACCTCGCTTTGTTCATTGTGTCGGCGCCGCTTCATGTGCGCAGACACCAGGCCGTCCCAGTCAGGCAGCACAGTGACCCTCGCACCCCTGATTCCAGCACCCTAAGGCTATCTCCCTCTCTCTCTTTTCCCTTGCTTTCTCCCCATCCCTCTCTCTCCCCCCTCACAATCTCCCTCTCTCTCCCACTCGCTCCCTCTCTGTCTCTCTTCCTCTCTCTCTCTCTCTCCCTCTGTATCTCTCTTTCTCTCTCTCTCTCTCCTCCCTCCCCCCACTCTCTGTCTCTCTCCCTCTCCCTCTCGCACTCAGTCTCTCTCTTTGTTTCTCATTTTCTCTCTCTCTCTGTGTCTCTCTTTCTCTCTCTCCCTTTTTCATCCTTCCCCACTCTCTGTCCCTCTCTTACCCTCTCAGCTGCTAACTCTGTAATCCTCCGTCATGATCTGCCTTTCATTCTCCTTCTCCCTCTCCCCCTTTCCATTTCCCTCGGTCTTTCTCCATTTCTCTCTGTCACACTCACCCTCCCTGTATCTCCCTGCAACTTGCTTTCAAGGTCCCTCTCCCACTCAATTGCTTGGAATATGGGTATCTCATCTTCTATATATAACCACCCCCAAACCCCTCGATTAGATTCCAGTCTGTAACTCACTCCATGGTATCTGTTATTCTATATATAAACCCCCGAACCCCTCGATTAGATTCCAGTCTGTAACGCACTCCCGGGTGTCTGTTATTCTATATATAAACCCCCTGAACACCTCGATTAGATTCCAGTCTGTAACTCACTCCCGGGTATCTGTTATTCTATATATAAACCCCCGAACCCCTCGATTAGATTCCAGTCTGTAACTCACTCCCGGGTATCTGTTATTCTATATATAAACCCCCCGAACCCCTCGATTAGATTCCAGTCTGGAACTCACTCCCGGGTATCTGTTATTCTATATATAAACCCCCCCCAATCCCTCGATTAGATTCCAGTCTGTAACTCACTCCCGGGGTAACTGTTATTCTATATATAAACTCCCCGAACCCCTCGATTAGATTCCAGTCTGTAACTCACTCCCGGGTATCTGTTATTCTATATATAAACCCCCCGAACCCCTCGATTAGATTCCAGTCTGGAACTCACTCCCGGGTATCTGTTATTCTATATATAAACCCCCTGAACACCTCGATTAGATTCCAGTCTGTAACTCACTCCTGGGTATCTGTTATTCTATATATAAACTCCCCGAACCCCTCGATTAGATTGAAATCTGTAACTCACTCCCGGGTATCTGTTATTCTATATATAAACCCCCTGAACACCTCGATTAGATTCCAGTCTGTAACTCACTCCTGGGTATCTGTTATTCTATATATAAACCACCAGCCCGAACCCCTCGATTAGATTCCAGTCTGTAACTCACTCCAGCGTATCTGTTATTATATAAAAACACCCCACCGAATCCCTCGATTAGATTCCAGTCTGTAACTCACTCACGGGTATCTGTTATCCTATATATAAACCCCCCCCGAACCCCTCGATTAGATTTGAGTCTGTAACTCACTCACGGGTATCTATTATTCTAGATGTAAAACACCCTGAACCACACGATTAGATTCCAGCCTGTAACTCACTCCCAGGTGTCTGTTATCCTATAAATAAACCCCCCCGAACCCCTCGATTAGATTTGAGTCTGTAACTCACTCACGGGTATCTATTATTCTAGATGTAAAACACCCCTGAACCACACGATTAGATTCCAGCCTGTAACTCACTCCCAGGTGTCTGTTATCCTATATATAAACCCCGCCGAACCCCTCAATTAGATTCGAGTCTGTAACTCACTCCCGGGTATCTGGTATTCTGTAAAAAATCACTCCGGACCCCTTGATTCGATTCCAGTCTGTAACTCACATACCCCGTACATGTTATTCTATACATAAACCCCCCGAAACCCTCTATTAAATTCTAGTCTGTACCTCACTCCCGGGTATTTGTCATTCTATATATAAACCATCCTGAATCCCTTGATTAGATTCCAGTCTGTAACTCACTTCTGGGTATCTGTTATTCTATATATAAACCACCCCAAACCCCTCGATTAGATTCCAGCCTGTAACTCACTCCCGGGTATCTGTTATTCTATATATAAACCACCCGGAACCCCTCGATTAGATTCCAGTCTGGAATTCACTCCCGGGTATCTGTTATTCTACATATAACCACCCCAAACCCCTCGATTAGATTCCAGTCTGTAACTCACTCCCGGGTATCTGTTATTCTATATATAAACCACCCAAACACCTCGATTAGATTCCCGTCCATAACTCATTCCCGGGTATCTGTTAGTCTATATATAAACCCCCCGAACCCCTCGATTAGATTCCAGTCTGTAACTCACTCCCGGGTATCTGTTATTCTATATATAAACCACCCCCTAACCCCTCGATTAGATTCCAGTCTGTAACTCACTCACGGGTTTCTGTTATTCTATATATAAACCACCCCTAACCCCTGGATTCGATTCCAGTCTGTAACTCACGCCCGGGCTTCTGTTATTCTATATATAGACCACCCCCGAACCCCTCGATTAGATTCCAGTCTGTAACTCACTCCCGGGTATCTGTTATTCTATATATATACCACCCCGAACCCCTCGATTAGATTCCAGTCTGTAACTCACATACCCAGTACATGTTATTCTATATATAAACCACCCCGAACCCCTCGATTTGATTCCAGTCTGTATCTCACTCCCGGGTATCCGTTATTCTGTATATAAACACCGCCCGAGTCCCTCGATTAGATTCCAGTCTATAAGTCACTCCCGGGTATCTGTTATTTTATATATTAACCCCCAAAACCCCTCGATTAGATTCCAGTCTGTAACTCACTCCCGGGGATCTGTTATTCTATATATAACCCCCGAACCCCTCGAATAGATTCCAGTCTGTAACTCACTCCCCGGGTATCTGTTATTCTACATATAACCACCCCAAACCCCTCGATTAGATTCCAGTCTGTAACTCACTCCCGGGTATCTGTTATTCTATATATAACCCCCGAACCCCTCGATTAGATTCCAGTCTGTAACTCACTCCAGCGTATCTGTTATTCTATATAAAAACACCCCACCGAACCCCTCGATTAGATTCCAGTCTGTAACTCACTCACGGGTATCTGTTATCCTATATATAAACCCCCCCGAACCCCTCGATTAGATTTGAGTCTGTAACTCACTCATGGGTATCTATTATTCTAGATGTAAAACACCCTGAACCACACGATTAGATTCCAGCCTGTAACTCACTCCCAGGTGTCTGTTATCCTATAAATAAACCCCCCCGAAACCCTCGATTAGATTTGAGTCTGTAACTCACTCACGGGTATCTATTATTCTAGATGTAAAACACCCTGAACCCACACGATTAGATTCCAGCCTGTAACTCACTCCCAGGTGTCTGTTATCCTATATATAAACCCCGCCGAACCCCTCAATTAGATTCGAGTCTGTAACTCACTCCCGGGTATCTGGTATTCTGTAAAAAATCACTCCGGACCCCTTGATTCGATTCCAGTCTGTAACTCACATACCCCGTACATGTTATTCTATACATAAACCCCCCGAAACCCT